>VKOC01001318.1:0-102956 GCA_009364415.1 Spea multiplicata | reverse complement strand
AGTCAGCTACTTTTCTTCCTTTTCGCTCCTCTTCTTCTGTCTTCTTCCGGGTTCAGGGGGCAGCGGTGGGCGCGGCTTCAGTGCTGTGCGCCGGGATCTGACAACAAACCCCGGCGCACAGCAGCAGTTGCCGCGCGGATTGCAAGGGAGCGGTATCGGAGGTCTTCAACAGACCTCCGGCTCCCTTGAGTGATTTTAAGCCGGTTCAAGGGAACCGGCTTAAAATCAAATCACTCAAGGGAGCCGGAGGTCTGTTAAAGACCTCCGATACCGCTCCCTTGCGAGCCTGCTCCTCCAGCGGCGGACATTACTGTCCGTCGCTGGAGGGGTGCCGGGTGCCGGCAAGTTGGCACCCCCTGATGAGCGGCACCCGGTGCGGACCGCCCCCCCCGCCCCCCGCTAGGTACGCTACTGTGGGTACCATCTCCTACCAAGCGCTGTGCTGTATGTAACCATCGGCAACCATCATTTTATTTTACAAGTAATATTACAAATATTGAATATGCAATTAAAACTTTCATCAATGGCCCAAACTTAGGGGTGGTGTATTTAATAACATGTCGATGCCAAAAACAATACGTGGGGGGAGAACTACAAAACCCCTGCGCATGAGAATTGTGGAGCATGTGAACTCTGTAACTAATAAACCAGATACACCGATTGTTCGACATGTAAGACTATTTCACAAACAATGACCCTGAGGTTTAACCCCTTAATGACAAAGCCCGTACATGCACGGGCTCAAAATGCATTGTTTTCAATGGGTTTAGGGACCACCCATTGCCCTTAAGGGGTTAAAATTCACAGAGATTGAGGTTATAATTAGAAAATTACAAGGGGTTAACTGGTATAATTACAGGGCGAATCCCTTTGAATTCTTACTTGAAAGACTTAATCTCAGAATGGATTAAATTACTCAAAATTACTCAATATTCTTACATACATATATATATACTGTATATATGATGTAACCCCTGTCTATTATTGCCCCTCTTAATCAGTGAAGGGTGATCATAGATGATGCTTATTTGATTACATTTGGCGTTATATTTATTTATCTTTTTATGTAGATGTTGATGTTCATCTTCAGATACTTATTAAATTATTCATTTACTGTGGGCCTTAGTTAATTTTGTCCATTATGCCGGGGGGGCAAGTTAAGCCCAACAACCCTTTGCTCGAACACTTTATGCTCATACACAAACATTTACACACAGACATTCATGAGAACACACAAACTAATTCATACACTTGTGTTAGGGGCCCCCTGTTTTATTCCTTTCTCGCCAAGTCAGTCCAAAATAGTTTACAAAGGGCAAATGTCCAACCTGCCCCCCAAGCCTGTCTACCCCTGGCCGTTGAGAATGAGTATGTACTCGGATGTTAATAGTCTTGCTGCATTTAAATATCTGCAGAATGGCTGATTGACAGGCTGCTTCACTTGACTGAGAAGTCAAATTTCTAGAAATGTCCCCTCATGATTCCTAACTGTCAACTTTTCTCAACTTTTGTTGCCTGTGGACATTAGAACGCCCTTAGGGAATTATATTTTAATTGAATTTGTTTTGGGGTATTTAGAAGGTAGGCATCACGCAAGGTAAGAGAGTGAGTGGATGTGTGTGTGTGTTCGTGTGTGGTATTAGACTGAGAGGGTGTGTGTGTGCGTGCGTATTAGTCTACTGTGTTTGAGTATAGTAGTGTGTGTAAGGGTATAGTGCTACAGCGAGTGTGTTAACACATAGTTTTTAGAGTGTGCGTTAGTGTATGGTGTTAGTGTGTGTTAGCATATGTTCTTAGAGTGAGTGTGGGTGTTAATGTACCGGTATGTTTTTAGGGAGCAAGTGTTAGTGTATCATGTAAGTGGTAGTAACACACTTGCACTGTGTGTGTGTTAGCTGCTTTGAAGGAAAACAACACAAGTAAGAGCGCATGTGTGAATTAGTGTATGGTGGTAGAGTGAATGTGTGTTAATGTATGGAAGTAAAGTAAAAGTGTGTGTCGGTGCATGGTGTTAGAGTGTGGATGCGTGTAACCCTAGGCTTACCCTTGCATCCCATTTACCTCTAGAACTAGGACAGCCCTAGATCTAGACAGCATTAGATGACATGTAAGCGTGTCCAGGAACAAAAATGGCTGATGTGGTCATCCTCAAATGTTAAAGCCTTGTATCGGATAAATCCGTGAAGCCGAAGCCCACCCTTTTACAACAACGTCGACTGCATGGCCCTTCTCTGCTGCAGGATTTTTTCGCTGTCAGCAGAGACAATGACAACAGATCAGGAACACATTAAAAATTGGTTTTAGGTTAATAGAAATAAACACACCGTTAAAACCCTATGAAAATGGATACCGTTCCTATGTTGTGTTCACCAGGATGTTGGCACAATGAGGTTCGAAAGAATACGCAAAAAGTGTTGGAATTTAATGTATGTTAGTTTTTCCTCTAATACATTTCAAACATCCTCGTAAAAAAAAAGTTATTGCTCCAGGCGAGAAATATTCCAGAAATGTCCAGCTGCAAAAAAACCCCCAAGTAATATTAACTTGACATGCTATAATTTCATTTATTTATTCAGCATCTTTCAAAAGAAGATGGCAGCTTCAAGCTGCCAATCAAAAGCATTACAAATGATCATGAATAACCCTTTTTACTTAAATTTGGACCCATTTTAAAATTCTTGTTTCACATCCGTATTATTCTGTCCCCCCCCCCCCCCCGTAGCTGGCATCATCTGCGTAACAGCTCTGCACCTCTGCACCTCTGCTTCATAATAAACTACGCGAGAACAAATATTCTGAAGGGGATCTATATTTATTTTTTGATGATCATATGGATTTAACACAATAATGAATATTTTACCCATGGTATTTGTGTGTCTTTCTTTGGGGGTGGGGGGGTACCTCTCTGGGCCCCATATTGCTTTATACCTTTTTTCTTTTTAGAAGCTCGGAATGAATAAATAAAGACCTAAAAGTCCTATAGAAACGGCAGAAATTGGTGCTTTACATTGCCATGAAAATAAAATAATTACTCTTCTGGCTACAACCCCCCCAAAAAATGTCCCTTATTGGCAATTTGAAATGTTGGGAGGTCTCGTTTAGCCTTTGGGGTCATTAAGGAATGGTCTTAGGGGGAAGTGTATAAGATGTGGGCCAGGTGCTATCATGCAGAGACCCAAATTCCGGAGCCTACGACTTCCATTCAAAAGACAAATGCCTATGTTCCAGCCTAACTTATTTATGAGGCCAAGCTAACAAAAGGAGCAGCCAAGCCACCATGTCAGATTCTTTCTCAGCTTGGCCAATGCAGCCCTACCTTGTCCTGAGTCTT
This sequence comes from Spea multiplicata, assembly GCA_009364415.1. NCBI lineage: Eukaryota > Metazoa > Chordata > Amphibia > Anura > Pelobatidae > Spea > Spea multiplicata. The sequence continues at coordinate 99,625 of VKOC01001318.1, read as the reverse complement.
CTGCCCTTCCTTCTTCAGGACAGGACTTCACTACTCAGGAGAACCTGTATGATGCCTTCAAACCCTGGCCCAGACCATGAATATATTCATAGGTGTCAAGCACTCACACTTAGCTGATTGGCATCTAACAATGGAACAAAGCATCTTCCAGGGCCACCAATAATGTGTTTACCTTGTGCTTCCTCTAAGTTCTCAGGGAAGGTAGCAAGGATTTGGTCACACTCCGTAAGATCTTTAGACAAAAACAGCCCTTTTGTAGTCTTCACTTGGGGCTTCAGCTTTGTGAGCCCCGTCACTAGCGATGGCCATGCTGTCAACGGGAACCAACAATTCTAACAAAACAAGTCAATTAATGAATAATTAACCGAGACACCTGTGCTCATGCCGAGAAATCCGAAAACCGTGGCCATGGTTGCACCCTCAAGAAACTGTAAAAGAGAAAATACACAATAACCAGACAAAAAACCCAGAATGATACAAAAACTGTGATCCCGTATAACGCCGATAGTTGATGAAAGACTAGTTTATTCACCACGCTAGCGAAGCATCTACAAAAAAAAGTGTTACAAAGAAATTCTGGACTTTTATACTTTTTTCAATATTTTTTTTTTTGTCTCCAAGGGACCTTCACGCATATAAGACCCAATACCAGGAAATTATAGGGCTATAATATCACGTTCTTAATATAAATTGCCAATGGCAAATTGAAAACATCTTAGTAGTTATTTTTCCAAGACTATTACTTTCTACTGAACTTTTCCAATTGCTAATTCATTTCTGGGATAGAATTGTTTTGGCACACGCTATTGACAGCAAATCCCCTTCTGTACCCTCTTTAGGTAAATATTTCAAATCTATTTTTATGGCCTACCACGTTTTATTGTAACCCATTTACAGATTCTTATGACCCACCAGTTACTACTAGTGAGCCTGTAATAGAATTTACGTACCTTTGGGGCTAATAGTCCTATTTATCGACACATTTCTTCCATGTGCTACAAAAAAAAAGTCAACATGAAGAATAAATGTTTGAAGGACTTGTCTTTTTTTGAGACCGGTTGGTATATAATATCTCGGCGCGGTTGGGGGGGCACCTGTGCTTCTGGCACTTGGAACTTGGAACTTAGTAAAACTTACCAAACTTTGATGGATATTTGACCTCAAGTTTGGCAACGTATTTGGCTGCCCACATGTCCACGGTGAAGTTGTGGTCGGCTTGCCCCTACCCCAACATCCAACGGTATGCTAATATGATCATTCTCATCCAATTAGAAGGCTTTTGTATCTTCTTTGGTAGAAGGGGGGCAATTAGCGTCTTACGACTTACTATTTATGTTATCCACGTATTCTTTCTGTATCTCAGCCCGGATGACTGACTGGGGCCATAGTAGGATAGACTCAACATTAAGAGATTCATTGACTGTTCATTGTTTTTGATATATGTCTGTATGTGGCGTGTTTTATATCTGTGTTTTTAAGTATGTGGTGTGTTTTATATCTGTGTTTGTAAGTATGTGGTGTGTTTTATATCTGTGTTTGTAAGTATGTAGCCTGTTTTATATCTGTGTTTGTAAGTACACTTGGTACAGAGCATGAACATTTTTGGTTGGGATCTACATCACGATGTCTATCACTTCAGCCATCATTAATGAACACCTAATTGTTTCAGGGAGCAGGATTTCTTGGCATATGTAATATTTATATATAGCGATCTAAGAAGGTTCATGTATAAAGGGTGTCATGGCACACTGGCTCATCTGTGTTTTTGTTTTTTAATGAATACTAAATATCCAAAGTTTTACTTCCATTAATGCCATTGGATTATGAGCACTCAGATTATGTTAAAAACATATGATTTTCATATCGTATTGAGTGAATGCACAATGTTTCGTGAGTCAACTTTTGTGCCGTAAGCATGTGTTAAAAAACATGCATTAGACAGCGAAAAGAAGAAACAGAACAATGTAGTTATAATCACAATACCATAAAAACCAAGACGCCTCTGAAGATTCCAGTTTTAAGATGTAGGATTCGTCTGTTTCTGTTGTCGAGGGAAATTGCTCGGAGTCGCAGGGAATCCAACCTTGGCTCCAGTTTCATAATTTCTAAATATTTTGAAGATTGGATTCAGATAAACTAATTCCGTATATTAATATCATGTTGTTATACTTTTTGCTAAGGAAATCCCAGGCCCTGTAAAAGCAATTTGTGCTAATGCCGAGGACAGCCAAGAACATGAGAACTTGCGCATAATAACTCACCGGTCAGCTCCGTAAAGCCTTTGGAGGAACCGTAAAGCACATTGTAACGTACGCTTCAGCGACGAAAGCTGGATATGACAAAGCTGAGGTCAAAAGGTCCATCCTACGAGCAAATCGAGTCGGTATCCAAGTAACATACATCTAATAAAACATGGCATGTTATAAGTATGTATTTAGCGGTTGCATATTGACACCCCGGAGAATAGCGTCGTTGTGAGACGAGGATGCTTAGCGATGGATTCTTGAATACTCAAATAACCCCGTTACAAAAGCACGTCTCCCGCGTCATGCCGGTAGGACCTTTTAATACAAGAAACGCGCACAATGGGGGGAAAAAAGACACATTCTTTGATGTCAGCACGGCCTTCAAAATGTATTACTCCCAACGACCGACGAAAAACCGCATCTATGTTAAATGAGCAGAAGTCTCTTTCAGAACCGAGGAGGGGCGGTAAGAATTAGCCACGGTTCTTTCTTTTCCTGGCCTCAGCCGTGCCTATGAAAAAAAATTAAATAACAAGGGGGATTTGCTGCCCTTAGCTGACTCACTACGCTCCTTAAAAAAAGTACCACCAAAGAGGGCATCTGTTTAAACACTTAACGGAGGAGATCTTTACGCCGCATTATATAAAAGTTATCCGCGTGACGGCAAGTTTTATGGTTACTTTTGGAAGTTCAGCCAGGGTGTGTGCAGAATTCATGCCATTTTCTTTTGTTTTTGATGAAGTCTCCTATACGTCTATTTTATCTATCTATCTCTCTATCTATCTATCTATCTCTCTATCTCTCTCTCTGTCTAATTTATCTATCTATCTCCCTATCTGTCTATCATGTTCAGTTTAAATTCTGAATTTATTTGCTAAGATATACCAACATTGCTATGAGATATTGGCCAATATCGTAGATCTAGGAAACAATAAACAATCACGCGTGCCGAATAGGGAAGATACGTTCTTAGTGGCCCCTCTGTTCCGTTGTACCCGTACCATGCCGATGGGTAATTCTGATGTCTGTTTATGCTGGCAGGACATGAAGTCAAATAGCAGGGAAGAACGCGGTCCGCAGATGTTTCTAGGTGTTAGCTGCGGATGAAATGGGCTTTATGGACAATGTTTGTGTGCCTTTCCCGTGAAAGCGAGGGTTGGAAGTTGCGGCTGAATCTGCTTTCTGCTGTAAGTCAACAGAAATGTTTATGTCGGCCCTAAAGCTGGACAGATGGAATGGAATATATAGATAAATAGAGAGAAAGTAACATTTTTGTGTAAATTGAACATGAGGCATCACTTGGCGCGTATGACCTGTATAATGAGAATATTTTATTACATTTTACAAAACAAAGGTTTATTGTAAACATTGTTCGGTGTAAAGATCGCCATGTTTGTCCCAGGAAAGGCCAAGTCTATAGAAGTTTAAGGTACCTTTTTTAGAATCATAGAAGAAGATTAATAGCTACATACATTTTCAGGACCTCCAGTAAGAAGAAGACATCTAAAGGAGGGACCTATGAAGCCTCCGTGCTCTTAACCTTTGCATTTGGTGGCCTGCCGAACAGTATCAAAAACTTCTAAACCCTTAGTACAGAATGGATACTTGATAACATGCTTATAATAACCAAATTCCATTTTACAACTGTCGGAACCTTTAATAAAATAAGACTGTGAAAGTAGTTTTGGGTCTCCTGCTTTCGCTATCGTTACGGACCTTTGCCATGGTCTCCTCGACACATGGCGAAGGCCACTGCAAGTTTTTGGGTTTGCCATCAGGATATATGTGTTTAATCAGGGCCTTGACAGGTGAAGACTGAGAAAAGAGGACATTTTGTTCTCCCAAGTTGTTCAGTCTCCTAGTCTTGTATTTACTTTGGAAGTAAATGAATAACATTGTACTGAGAAAGGAAATTAAAAAAGCAGGGGATGTAATTTACAGTAGAGAGTGGAACAGATTTAAGATTTCTTTTTTCCCCCTTTTTTTCTTTTCTTAATCCTTCTTCTACGACCTCAGATCCAAGCTTCGTAAGGTGCCATAGCAGCAACAGAAACAGAGATTTTTTGGGGGGGGGGGAGGGTTGTTTTTTTTTTCTCAGTTTCGTCTTTTTTTTTTCTTCTTTACTTCTGGCAACACAGGTCCTCTACAATTGCCAGGTCTAAGGCGCCTGCCAAGAATGCTTAGAGGCGACATGGTTTATAAAAAGCGAATGCCAATAGAAATCAAAAATGTTATACGTCCCAAGTCAAAATTTCGAAATCCTTTTTTTTTTTTTTTTTTTTTGGATAGACGATGAGATAGATAGACATTGAGATAGACAGACAATGAGATAGATAGACAATGAGATAGACAGACAATGAGATAGATAGACAATGAGATAGCACCCAATCTGCAATTCAGACGCGCTGACCCTTCTGATAACCCAAAGGGTTAAAGGAATATACATTTTCATCTATGTGAAACTGCAGCCAGTGGCATGTTTTCGGTTAGCGATCCCTCGGCCAACTCACCCTCGGCATTGATCGGCAAATTGCTCGACTTTATTACTTTCGTTAGCTACTTAAAATTTGTTACAGATTTGTTTAAAATATTAATGTTGAAAAAGAAAACCCAATTGTTTGGAGCTGTGGTTACTACCGCCTGTATTACTGATGGTGAGGGAAACATGCGCCGGTACAGTGCAGTCGGTTGGGGTGATGTTAAAATCACTCTGTAGGAACTCTAATGCTCCCCATAGGTCACATAATATACAATATGTGCTCATTTGTTTAATCAAATCAAGTGGCGCATTATGGTGGTTCTAATTTGGATTTATAGTAAAGTCAATAGAGTGGATTTGCATTTCTCCTCTCTAAGGGGTTAAATCCAAGGGGCACTATTCTATGATAATCCTGCTGGACCTTTCTGCTGCTTTTGATGCTGTGGACCACCCTCTTGTCCTTCAAACTCTTGACATTCTTGGCTTCTGCGACACTGCTCGCTCCCGGTTAACATCCCCCTTTCTGATCGTATCTTCAGCGTCTCTCAGGTCCCCTTCCTCTCTCAGTCAGAGTACCCCAAGGCTCAGTTCTAGGACCCCTTCTGTTCTCACTTTACACTACCTCACTTGGCAAACTCATCTCAACCTCTGGCTTTCAAAACCACCTGTATGCCAATGTCACCCAGATCTACCTATCCTCTCCTGATCTCTCTATCCTTTATAGATCATGTAACTAACTGTCTTGTCTCTGATCCCTCATTCACCAATCTGTCTCAAAAATCTGCTGTCTCCATCTTAAAAAAATTGCCCACATTCATACCTTCCTAACACAAGATGTCACTAAGGCTCTTGTTCGTGCCCTCATTCTCTCCCACCTTGACTATTATAGATCTTGGCCGGTCTCCCTCACACCCCTCTCATCCCCCTACGATTGACCATGAATGCTGCTGCCAGAATTATCTTCCATCACTTTGCTAACGTCTCTCCCTTCTGTCAGTCTCTTCATTGTCTATACGCTTCAGGAGTCATTTCAAAATCCTGACACTTACTTTCACAGCTCTTCATATTACTTCCCCTACTTACATCTCCTCACTCATTTCTAAATACACTCCTAACCAGTCTCTCCGCTCATCCAGTGATCTCTGTGTGTCCTCTGATTTCTCAAAGGCCGTCCCCATCCTCTGGAATGCCCTACCTTGGACTATCCATCTTCTCCTTAACATTGGTCCTAAAAAAATCCCTAAAGACCAACTTTGTTAAGGACGTCTAGAAACTTAACCCCTTAATGACAAAGCCCGTACATGTACGGGCTCAAAATGCATAGTTTTCAATGGGTTTAGGGACCGCCCATTGTCCTTAAGGGGTTAAACTTCGAAGCCATTCCTCCCATTTTCCTTTTGCTCACCTTTCCTGGTACCTCTCCTGCCTTCAGACAATATTTGTGCGGCTGTTGTGTAATACACCCCAACTCCCTCTGCCCAGATCTGCCCGAGCAATAGCCACCTAAAAACACCTGCTTTCAAACCATATTCCTAATTTATATTGTAAACCAGAAAATAATTTTAGGCTTTCTCCTTTAAAGACTATATTTTTGCGGACTAACATTCAAAAACACGTTCCTGTTGTAGTTGAGGAGAATGATTAAAGGTTGACGCTGTTATTCATGGTTAACTCACAATGATTTATCACTCTTTTGCTGTGTACGATCTGCCCGTGTCCCGTGCCCATACAAGCACATATTTCTAAGGTTATACCCTAGAGGTATCACATCCAAGCCTTCTTGCATGGGTTTCCCCCATATTTTTGTTAAGTAACCACCGTGTCTTGCCAGCCAGACTTAATCTAGATCTTTGTGTTCTTAAGAATTTTCAAGTCAACACCGCGTATCCATCGGATGAAAACTTACTGAAGCTGTGCCCTCTTAAAAAAAAGAGATGTGTAAAATAGCCAAATATTAGATTTTTGCTGCTCGTAAAAAATCCACTAAATTGTCAACATTGGCAAATATTTTCAAAGCTTAAAAAAAAAAAGTTGATTACTTGCTATAAATTCAAGGGGAATTCACGGTTTCCGTAGCCAATTCCCATGTAGTTCTTTACAGCTGATTGGTTACACAAATTATTATGTTTAAATTTATGTTGGAGCTTAATAAGGATTGGTATGATAAGTACCAACTGGCATTGAACAGCCAATTGAGGACTTTGCTGATTCACTGCTCTTTTGTACGATAGGAAAATCCCAAATAACGTTATATTATATTTATCTATAATGAGAAAGTAGGGATGACAAGTGTGGCCCTCTAGACTGCTGTAATATAAAGATTTTTTAACATTATTGATTTTCTGTGTTTTAACCGAAGTTCCCCATTTAACCACTAGAGGGTCTACAGCAACGGAACTTTAGACAGCACTTACACCCTGATTGAAGTTCCCCATTTAACCACTAGAGGGTGTACAGCAACGGATCTTTAGACAGCACTTACACCCTGATTGAAGTTCCCCATTTAACCACTAGAGGGTGTACAGCAACGGAGCTTTAGACAGCACTTACACCCTGATTGAAGTTCCCCATTTAACCACTAGAGGGTCTACAGCAAAGTAGATTTGGACAGCACTTACACCCTGATTGGATCTATGTTTTACTTTATGGATTTTTATGTAGCCCCTGATATTGAATGTGCAGTATGTTGGAAATGATTAGTGCATTGCCCATTTGTGCCTTGGGATGAAGGTTCCTGCGGAGACCTCACAATTCTGCCCCTTCCTATTGTCTCGTCACGACACATACAGCAACTATATTTACTTTCTGAAACATTGCATATGTTGCGATTTAAAGGCCATGCCATGTGACATAATTGTCACGGCACATGATATAAACTTTATGACACATGTGACTAACAGTTTTTTTTTTTTTTTATGAAAGCAAACGTTTTCACTCAGTGCCATTCCCAGTCTACTCGAGACAATGGTACACTCTTATTTATAGTTTATAGTTATAGAAGTACTGACTCTTCAATATGTGTACAGGACAAAATGATGGCAAACATTTTAGCAGGTTATCTATTTATTATGACGCAAGATTTCTAAAGCGGCTGTACTAAAACTCCACAGTCATGCTTTTTTTAAGAATAATCCCCTTAATAAACCCAACATAGGATGCTGACATAACCAGCGTTTCTTGTCCTGAGATTTTCTCTCTTTTACTCCTCCATCTTTACAAAAGCTCCATGATCCAATCAACAACAATCAGCAATTTAAGAGCTTAAGAAGAGAAATAAATTAATACGGTGGGGGGGGGGGGGTCGTCATGTAGAGTCCAAGCAGAGGGAGTTAATATTACTTATTTTTAAGTAAAAAGTAACAAAGAGTTATTTGGGAGAGGAGAAGCGAACAGTGCAAACTTTGTCTCTAAAAAAAAGTAATAGTTTAGAATTTGAGTATTTATTGTCAGACATTGCCAGTGTAACTTTCAGAGAGTATTCCCACACAAACACTGTTTCAGAAATATCTTCAAGGCTCCACGTATACCCGGCCCATGGCACCACGTTTAGATTGGCACCCGAGTTATAATATCACATTTTCTCATTATTTCAGCTATGAAACTAAAATTGCTGCCTCTTCTCGAGTATTCGAAGCACAGCGGGGCCTGAATACTGGATAGCATGCATCCTACGCTCTGTCCCTATGCACATTCTTGTTATGATTAGTTCCTATGAATATTGTAATTTCATCCAGAGTAATTGGATCACTAAAGTGAAAAAAGATTACTTTTTATTATACGTAGAAAGAATATAATATTTGAAAATCTTAATGAAAAATATAGAGAAATGCTCCTTATGGCCAGCGGTTTGCATTTTGAAATTATTTCGAACCCGGTTACAACTAGTCAATACAGGATTATTATTATACCTTTACCCAAGAAAATATATTGAGACAGAAAATGGATACATTTCTTTACGGTTTTTCAATACGAAAGGGGTTATAATTTAAATCCTGTATGAGTTAATAAAATAAGATACACTGAGGTTACTATTTCATATAAACATGTTGAAGTCGTCGATGAGATTATAACATTTTTGATTGCTGCTTCGTTCTTAAAAAGTACATCTAGAATTTAATTTTTGAAGAACTGTACTAATCAAAAAGTATTTGGAACTTTCAAAAATAATATATATATCCATATATATATGTATATACTGATATATATATATATATATATATCAGTATTATTTTTAGTATTATTTTTTAGAAACAAAAAAAGTGGTCCTTTTTCGGATGGAATAACTGAAGGTCCCTAAAGCTTGTCATTCTTTTTAATTTTCTACATTGGCCCAGTAAGGACTCTCTTGGGCTATTACGGACATATCTACTAATAAGCAATCCTTGTTACATGCTTATGTTTAATTCATATCTGCCTACTTGTCCCACAGAGGAGTTTTATGTCCATCAGCAATGATATCAGAGAAGCAATTGTTGTTATACGGTCATTTCCAAACAATTTAAAGCCCATTATTCCACAGCGAGAAAGATTATTTAAAAGAAAGGAAAGCTTTCAAGACAGTGGCCAATCTTCCCAGGAGTGGACGAGTGGCAAAGTATTGCAATGGCCCAGTCAATAAACAGAGCTCAAACCTCAATGATTTGAAGCAACATTGTAAAATGGAGTGGGCCAGAATTCCTCCGCTGCCACGTGAGAGACTGATAAAGTCATACAGAAAACTATTACTTCAAGTTATTGCTGCTAAAGGTCGTTCTACAAGCTATAGAATCATAAGGTGTTCTTAGTTTTTTAAACATGGCTTCTCCATTTTGGCTTTATTTTTGTTGAATAAATCATGACACAATGTAATATGTCATGTGTTGTTGTTTACCTGAGGTTGTATTTACCTAATTTTTAGGTAAGGAACAGATGATTGTTATTATGTCCTGATATGTAGAACCATAGAATTCAAAGAGGATGTACTTTCTTTTTCACACAACTGTTTATATAATTATTCTGGATGAGTCCACTTGTAACAATGTTGTTCTTGGCCTGAAGTTATCTGTGCTATATAAGAACAGCAATCTAAATGTCATGTTCCCAGGATCAACATAATGACTTCTCCCCATAACATTATCTCTCCTCAGTTGCTGATTATTGATAATTGGTTAAGGCTGACATTACAAGGATGGGGAACGGAGAAAGAGAGGAGAAGATTGAAAATCAATTAGCAGACGCTGAGATCTTTCTAAAGTAAAGTTTAAACCAAAGCATTTTAACATAATGACAATACCAAAATGTAGTTTTGCAAAAAATCATAAAAAAGACAGTTTCCCTTTAAATATATATTTGAACCGGCTGTATGTCTTAGACGACTCTTCGTGCCTGAAGTGTATCAAGTCTCATAATTGTGGTCTAAATTTTACAAAAATCAAGAAGTCTATGTTGTTTAGTAAATGCAACAAAGATTTCTCTTTCTTTTTGAACCGGTATTTTCTGTTCTCTGCGGACTAATAAGAAACGCATCCAGGTGGAATTTTCCAGGAGAAGACAAATAAGCAGTTAGATTCGTCCTACATGTGGCAATCTGATGCGGGAGACTTCAAAATAGACTATTTTTGTATAAAACTATACTTTTGTACTATACTATTTTTGTATATACTGGAGCAAGCTGCGTTAGGATTTTGACTTAATAACTATGAATTAAAAATACCCTAAAATTTACACACAACACAAATATATAATAATATAAACATTTGTTAAAGTGACACTCCAGCACTTTAATTCCTAGGATAACTATCTCCTTTAAATTATGATTCCTTCCTCCTCTTTCCTCATACCCCAGGAGGTATAGATACTGGGTAGTTTGGAGCTTATTTAGAAGCGATTAGGCTGTGTGTTTTATACGTGTGTAAGCAGTAAATCGGGACTGTTGGCAGGTATGCAGTGTGCCTGTATTTTCTAGAAATCAATATAAATTTAATTTCAGAAATTACATTTCTTAGGGCAGCACAGGGCACGCTGCTAAGATTGGAAGGTAAACGCAGCAGGGGCATTAATTAGTAAAAAAAAAATATATATATATATATATATATATATATATATATATATATATATATATAAAAATGTAGTCTGCAAAAAGCCCAAGAGAAGAGTCGTGTCTCCAACTGCTACCCACCACAGACGAAACTTTCTAGAGCTGATTGATTAATGAGAAAGAAAGTAGGAGGTGTGAATTTGTTTTGGATTCCAGTGGGTTTGAAGAAGGTTTGGCAGAGCTAAAGTGTTTCATCAGCTCAGATCTTAGGAGGCATTTTTTTTTCTTTAAAATCTCCAAATGATGACCACCTACAGGAACCCTTCAGCTCCTCGGTGCGGTGGATCCAGGTTAAAGACGAAACATTTTGGTCTGAAAGATTGTTTTTAACCAAGCTTCCTAAATGCAGTATGGGATTAAGAAAAATATCACTTTCGTTCAAATAAACAAAGTGATATTTCTGCTGTAGAATAAAAGTGTGGGCAGCCAGAGGAGAAACATCCTTTTCAGAGTCTTAATTTAAGCAGAAAAAGACAGGAACTGAATACGACACAAGGATACGAAATGGAAATTCACCATAAAACTAGGTTCACCTTCCCTAAAATTTGCTTCTGTTTTTATTTTTTTTACATTTTATTATCTTTTAATATTAATCTGACACCATATCGGTTGATAATCATTAATTGGGGGGGGGGGGTAATATGATATTTCAAGAGCATATTCATTTATTAGGAGGAAAATGTAGCACTAAATAAAACAGTAGATTGTGGTTATTAATTAAGAAATCAGTTTTTTTTAATTGCATGAAGATTTTAGATGATGTAACAATAAAAGCGGTGACAATGTTGTCTAGCGTGAGTAAGAGTGCGCGAGAATGAAAAAGCAACAAAATGCAAAGTAAACGCTACATATATTAGACAGGGTGGGCTGATTAGAAAGAAAATAAAATTTAGGACAAAATTTTATAATGATGGAAGTTTTGTAACCTTTCGACACACATACTCCCTTATATTATATATTTTATATTTATATATATACTTATATGCTAAAACTTCTTGGTCCACTTCTCCCTGCTTAACTTGGCCTCCCTGAGTGCTTACGTAAAAAGGCGGAGCCTCCACTCAACCCTCTCCCCCGATTGGAGAAATGGGAGAGAGTCTATCTCCCTGGGGCGCGCCTTGGCTCCGCCCTTTTGCAGAAGTACTCCAAGAGGCCAGCTCTGTGCGCTCTAAGGTTTAGATAGCAACCCCTAGGTGAACATTAATGAAAGGGCTGCTTGATTGGGCACGGGCTATCATTAATGAGCAGATTCACAGACAGACAGACAGATATGAACAATATTCTATCTTTCTTGTTTTAAATAAAACAGATTAAAATTTAATAAAGTCTGACATTCATTTTCCAAGCACAGTTTTAGTAATATTTTCATGGTTATTTATTCAAGTTCCATGACTGTAAAAAAAAATAAAAAAAAATAATAAAATAATCGAGCAAAGCAGTCCAAAAGAATAAACATTAGAATTACCATATGGAGGGTTTCCAACAGATTTCAATATAAATTATTTTTCTTAAAGGGGCAATCTATTGACCCACGGAGCCCTGCCAATGAAGAATACATTATAATGTATTCAATGCTTTAATATGCGTTCTTTACCTAGAAAATATAAGACTGCAGCACACCTGTCTCTCTCTCTCTGAAATCAAAGGGAGCGTTTTCCACGCATGTGTGAGTGGGGTCTTGTTAGACCCCCCTATGCAAAACAGCGCGCTGGAGCATTTGGCCAAATTCATCTCTAGTAATGCAAATAGCTGGGGGGGGAAAGCGAGCCAACGCACAGAGGATACTCTGATACATACATTAAATGTGACGCTCAGCTGTCGTTTGCGTTAAATGGCACAATGGCTACCGTGTTCCTTTAATGTAACAATTAATAATTTAGGTTCAAAGAAGTCCTGTCCTTGTGACTAGCGATATCACTGCGCTTTGTTCCTTTATTCTTTTATTTACAGGAATCTATTGAATTTAATAGCACAATAACTATAGGTAGTGAATTCCACATCTTGATTAGTCTTAAAATGAAATCCTTTTTCCTACTTTAAGTGAAAATTCCCTTTTTAAAGTCTGAATGGATGACGTCTTGGTCTTTGCGCATACTTATTCACGAACAGGTCATCAGAGGGCGGCTGCTATTTTCCTTGTATGTATTCATATGATGACATCATACACCTTTTTCTAGTGTGAATTGCGGCCATAAAGTCTCCCCCGGTCTGCGTCACCTTCTATATATTCCACCCTTATTGTTTTTATCCCTAATTTTGTTGTTCTTTATTTTTTCTCTTTTTTTAAATTCTATTTTTTTCATTTGCTGTGCTTTACTAAGTACAGTATTCTTATGTCGAATATTATTTGTATATACATTGAATGTGATCCTTTTATTGCATAACATAGGTAAGATAAACAGTAAAGACACAAGTCCATCAAGTTCAACGCCGCTGTGGATCTAGAAGAAGGGAAAAGAAAAAAAAACGCGGCTCAAAAAAGGGGGTAAAATTCCTTTTTGACCTCAAAATCTTATTTCTCATTAGACTAACGCAATAATTAATCAGTGTTCTAAAGCCCTTTAAAGTCACAATAATGTGTATAGAAAATTCAGAAAACGTGGTTATGAATTAAATGGCGTACTTAAATTAACTATTTAAAAATTAAATTAAAATAAAAATAAAACTTGCTTTAAACATCCCACTTTAGCACATGTCCACATCCTAGTAACGGACCGTTACCTCCAACGAGAAAGCCTGAACGATGATTTAATTTCATATCCATGTAAACAGAAAGTCACCCCCCCCACCCCGTTTTTGGGTGAAGAATTCCTGTATTAATGCATGTTGACTCTTACATATGATTGTTATTACAGTGTATATACTTAGACGACTATTTCAATACTATTTCTGGGACCGTACGAGGTTTACGGTTACTTAAATATACACACAAAATCAGTTTTATTTAAATGATCTGCTGTACCAGCACGTCAGCTATGCTTCTGTTTTATATCAGTTTGACGAGCAAAATTTTCCTTGTCTTCTGATATTTTTTAGATGTTTTTCCAAAAAAAGTAAACTTGGTGAGTAAAAAAAGCTTAAGTTCCTTTGTATTTTTCTTTAACTCTTGAGAAAACAATAAAGCAAACCTAATTTATTTTAACAGTAAGGTTTGAACAACAGTTTTCTTAACATTTTATGTCAACCCCCAACCCTGACCCAATCTGCTGATGCACACCTGGTACAGGTTGCAAGCTTGATGCGTTAAAAATGATCTGCAAGGTTTCTGTTATAGAGGAAAGCCTCGCATTTATAGTTAGTTTACTGTTACTGTTGGTCATCAGCTTCTCAAACAAAAAAGAAAAGGTAAAATAGGATCCCTGCCTAAAGGCTGGGCACGGTCCATGGAGCGGGCAGCCTAATGTGGCTGCATGCTATTATTATTATTATTTAGGTAAGAAGGGCCCTGCTCATATAAGCCTACAATCTAGCTACCTTGGTAACCTATAGTGCTTCAGATTTTTGGATGAGGGTGATGGGAGCTGTAGCCCTCAAAAGCTGGTGCATCAGGTTGTAAAAATGTATTTTCTTTCCATGGCATAATTAGGGAAATTAACACCTTTTTATCTGTGCCAATCCGGATATATATTGTGTACACTGTGACTTACATAGGCCTTCCACAGACTTAGGCCTGATTGGGTTGCCGCCATCCTCCCAGAGGGAAAAAAATGTGTCCCAACCCCTAGCACTGAAGCGGTTAATATTTGATTTTCCCAAATGTACAGAATTACACCCAATATTCAAATGTTCACGTGCAAACGTTAACAGACTTTCACACACTAAGACTCACATAGATGTAATGATGCATATTAAACATAAATCTGCATTTTTAAAAATTCTACCAGATCAACTTTATTATTTAGGGCAAGAATTCAGTCTGTAAAAAAAACTCCAAAAAACTCCCAAAAAAATAAAATATAGTGGTCCTTTTTTCTTATACTCTTATATTGTTACAGATCGGGAACCATTTCACCCTAAAAAAAACCCCCAAAACAATGAATGGCTGAATAATTTAGGATCCCACATATACAGGGGTGTAACTAGAAACCTCAGGGTGCGAGAATCTGTTAAGGGGCCCCCCACCCCTCATCTATCCGTTCTCACAATCTCCCCTCTCCCCTCCCTCTCACAATCTCTCCCTCCCTCTTCTACTGCTCTCTCCTCCCTAACCCCCCTTCTCACAATCTCCCCTCTCCCTCCCTAACCCCCTTCTCACAATCCCCTCTCCCTCCTAACCCCCTTTCTCACAATCTCCCCCTCTCCCTCCTAACCCCCCTTTCTCACAATCTGCCCTCCCTCCCTAACCCCCCTTTCTCACAATCTCCCCTCTCTCCCTAAACCCCCTTCTCAATCTCCCTCTCCCCTCCCTAACCCCCCTTCCAAATCTCACCTCTCCTCCCTAACCCCCTTCTCACAATCTCACCTCTCCCTCCCCCCTCCTCACAACTCCCCTCTCCCTCCCCCCTCCTCACAATCTCCCCTCTCCCTCTCCCCCTACCTCACATCTACCCCCCTCCTCAAATCTACCCCCCCTCATCACATCTACCCTCCCTACGCCCTCCTCACAATCTACCCCCTCCTCACAATCTACCCCCCCTACTCACAATCTACCCTCTCACCCCCTTCCCCGGTCACTTACCTTCAACTGTTGGGAGCCGCCGAAGCCGAAGCCGCTGCCGCTGCCCAGAGTGCAGCGTGAGGAGTTTGTCTCGGGTGCCGGCGCTTCATTGCTGAGCGCCGGCATATGACGTCAAACTCCTCACGCTGCACTCTGGGCAGCGGCGGCGGCGAGCAGAGGAGTCCCGGACTTCTGTCAGTCAGGGGGGCCCAAGAGTTGCCGAGCGGTCGTTTTCACCGCTTGACACCCCTTGGGCCCCCCTGACTGGCAAAACTCCAGGGCCCGGTCGCAGTCGCGACCCCTGCGACCCCGGTAGTTCCGCCACTGCACATATAGCCATAAAAACATCCATTCAAAATAATTCATTTAGTAGGTATGGTAGAAAATGTTATACCTGGTTACACCACAAGGGGGCACCATAGATTTACAGCTCATTTCTACATGGAATAGTTTTCTAAAACAGGGAAAGGTCATTTCATGTGATGGTGAATAATTGAAGTGCTTAAATAGTCTGATTTCAGCTCATTGCACATTGCATTTAAGTAAATACAATTCAAATATGTTCAAGATCAAATAACCGGTCATTTACAAACTCTATTATACAATAAACGCTGTGAATACATGTACGAAAACCGACAGCTCTAAAATAACATGACACCGAATAACTTCATGTTATGTTTCTAATGTCAAACATAGGTAAAGAGCAGAAGAGCAGAATCTTTGGAAATGTTTAATTTCCCCTTGAGATTTTGAGAAAACTATATATATATATATTTTATATATATATATATATATAATATATATATATATATATATATAATGAGATGTTCTTAAGGATCTCTTGTTTTGGCTCACAAAAGGTAGAGGGGGATCAAACAGTCGGCGACCAGGTCACTGTCTGCAAGTAGTCGATGCCGGTCATGCTGAAAAGCAGCTCGTAACCTCGTAGACATGAAATGAGGGGGCAATATATTGATCTAAAAGATTAGAAATTAGATAATAGAAAATATCAATTGTAAGCTCATTTAAGTACTATACTATATATATATATATATATATTATATATATATTGTGTTTATTCTTCCTTAGTATCCCTGTATATATGATTTGGCACTGAAAAGACCTACCTAAGCCTTTAAGAACAAAAGTCTCTCTTTTAAAAGTTACAATATACACCGACCTACAAAAGTTTGGGGTCACTCAGCTGTGTTCATGGAAAATAAGGAGACTTGCAAAATGGGTTTCTAACGATCAATAAGCCTTTTAAACTTAAACTTGGATCAGCGAACGCAACGTGCCATTGGGACACAGGAGTGATGGGAGTGATGAAGGGCCATTGGGACACAGGAGTGATGGGAGTGATAAAGGGCCATTGGGACACAGGAGTTGATGGGAGTGATAAGGGCCATTGGGACACAGAGTGATGGGAGTGATAGAGGGCCATTGGGACACAGGAGTGATGGGAGTGATAAAGGTCATTGGAACACAAGGAGTGATGGGAGTGATAAAGGGCCATTAGAAGGAGTGTGGAGTGGGAGTGATAAAGGGCCATTGGAACACAGAAGTGCGTGGGAAATCTGCAGTTCAGGTAAGGAGGTAGGCAGGATTGGGCACAAATGTGGTGGAAGCGGGCAGGATTGGGCAAAAAATCAGCGGGAGTGGGCGGGATTAAAAAAGCCATCCCACGCAGGGCTCTAACCTGGAGGACTTTCTATCCCATTATTCCTGATGTATTAGGCAGTATAACAGCTACAGAGATGCTAACTTTAATAAGATATTATGTATCTCTCCAATATCCCTCAACAGTCTCCTCTTCGAGATACTAGCTTTAACCAACCAAAGGAAGCACAAATTAGCAGCCCAGAAGAGGCTTTATCTGCTGAATAAAGTGTCTGCAGCAAAAGTGTTTGGAAAAGGTAAATACCACAGCCATTTATTTATGAAAGAGAAAAAAAAACCCAAACATGTTATCCTCTTTAAATGTTTGTTTCAGATGTTGCTGTCCTCCCAAGGGATCTTCCATGACTGTGATGGCTTCTTCAAAAGTTGTGTGGGTGGCTTGGAAGATCCTCCGAGCCGTCATGTGGGAACGCTGTCTGACACGCTGACCTTCTGGACTTCTTCACTCAATTACTTGATGATTTTTACTTCCTATACAGCAAAATAAAATGTATTTTTAGTAACCGCTTGCTTCGTCAAAAAAAAGCACATCTAGAAGAAAAAAATATATCCAAATCAAGTGCACGTGTTACATCAAATCAACGTGAAGTATTTACAACCAAAAAAATGTATTTTGAAGGTAAAATGCAGTTCTTACTTCTTAATGATATCGTTATTGTTGGGTGTTTTTCAGCTACACGGCGTGAAATCCAGAAAAGAACAATCCATCTTCTTTTAATGAACGAAAAACCTGAAAAAGAACAAACGCTACCTAAAACTGTTCTCAGAGAAACGCAACAATACTGTTTTCCAAGGGGAAAAAAAAAAAAGACACTTCCCATTTTAACACAGCATTCCGTTTCATCCGATACAATAATATTTTGGTCTTGCTGTTCGGCAGGTCTGCTTTATACTCCAATATACTTCCAGAGTCAACAGTTTTGTATTTTTCTGTACTAGATAATCCAGTCCACTCTAGTAGATCAATTCAGAATTTATTTTAGGTTATTTAAGGGAGTTATTCAAACAAATAAGAAACCGTCTATGTTCCCTAGGTGTCATAACGGTCCTTTATACTGAATTCCTTCCACTTCCAGGCATGGTCCTACCAAGAGCCACCACCTTCATAAGAAGTTATGAAGACTCAACTCCAGATGAAGCATGAGCTCGGCTCAAGCACATACTTCTACTGTTCTGGGATAAAGGGCTTTAACCTTTCTCTTAACCTTTAATATAAAGACAGGCAACCCCATGACAGAGCTTGATCTGTTGACTAACTCTTCAAAATGACATCTCGGTTTCTGCTGAACCATGATGTCCAATATGTAGAACCTTGACTGAAGATATCCTTCTTGGAAGCAGAATGTAAGAAACACCTTAATACATCAGATGCTATGAACTTATGATGGTTACTTCTAGGCCACCTATGGTTCATATGATCAATATCTTCTGCTTTAAATGATCTGCTTTGAACCTTTGAGATAGTCTTAGTTGTCCAATACCCTGCCTTGACCTCTCCTACCTCTGGTGGGGTGGCTTCATTAGAGCCATGGCTAGCTGAGCACGGAGCTAGGGCTGCCCGTAGCCAGCCTTAAGTAGGCTGAGAGTAGTTGTGGAAGTGGGTGGTGAGTGAGTATGGCCAAAAACTGCGACTCTACCCAGAGGAGAGGGAAAGTAACCAGGAGACTCAGGGAAGCAGCGCTTCACCCAGAGACTCTAGATTAAAGCTGGAGAGTTCTCAGGTATGATTGTCCAACCTGGTATTTGGCATGTGAGTATTTTTATATATATATATGTTTTGACAAATTGCTGGCATTTACTTTTATACCCTGTGTCAACACGGCATCGTGTTATTCTAGCAGCCCCATCAGCTTAAATCCGTTCAGTAGAAGTCATAAGATGCGAGCGGCGGAATAATCGCGTCTGTGTTCTGCAGGACATTACTGTTTTACAAGAATAAGAGCACAGACAAATTATCAACGAACAGATCTGTCTGTTTTTCAATCCTGCAAGTTTGGAACTTACACGCCGTGCCAAAGCAAATCAGAAAATGCTGGCAAGGGCGAAAAAAAAAACGTAGCATTTTATTTTTTTTATATTTTTTTATGTTTTTTTTTTTTTTTTTTTTTTACTGCTAATGCTAACAAGTTAAGGAAAACCAAGCCTTGCTTTCTAAAGCATATTTTTATCAGTGAGATTCCGTCCAAACAAAATCTTGTAACAATATGTAAATATATGCAGCCTGCGAATATTATTATTTTTTTTTTTTTAAGATAACAAAAATAATCGGAATAAGATATTGTTAGTGTGTTTTTTTTTTCTTATTTCAACTAGGGAGGAAAAAAAAACACTTTGGAAAAAAAGCTTCTTGCTGGAAAGCCAGTGTCCCCTAAGAGCACATTCCTAAGACGGAGCAAACTAGTTAACGACTTGATTTCTGACAACCTAATAAAATACAGACAGGGCCAGCGTCAACAGATCTTGGGCAACGCATAACCCCGTCTGGAACAGATGGGTCCTCGGGTCAGAAAATTTCTGGAAAAGGTAGATAAAAAAAAGGAAAGTTAATATATGCCAGCCACACATCTCTCATTCTTTGAACTGTAAATCAGCAAAGCCTATTTATACTCTAAGGGTTCTAATATTGCGAACGCATGACCCACGTATATTCATTTTTTATTTTTTGGTGCTTTTTTCCGGTATTTAAAAAAAAAAAAAAAAAAAAGGAAATCCAGAGTTCACCGAGAACAATTATCGCAAATCAGCAATGATTTATTTTAGCAAAGAAGGCTTTTTTTCATTTCAATCACAATGACTTCTTCGGCTTCTTTCTTTTTATAGTAACAGCAGGTGGACGTCTCAAGGATGGACGTCAACGATGAGCGATTCCAGCGCGGGATTAACTATCGGAAAATCCGGCCAAACGAACTTTTTGTTTTTTTGACTGGGTAACAAACAGAATAGAGCCGGGAGCAGCGGTTGATATAGAATTCGGTGAGGCATCCGGCACCGTCCTCCATAGAATAAAAACATGGCGGCCGTTGGTAAAGTATATTTTTGCCGATTGAAGGATGAGAGGGTATCTTTAAATCCGGGTTTTACATCGGGTTCTATTCGCCGAAGGGAGAGTTTGCAGAAGAGATGTGATTTTTAACTTTCTTTTACTTTGCTATTCATTACGAAGATCCAACACCAGTGGGTTTCTCCATCTGCCTTGGCAGAGCTGGCCCTGTATAATGTATAATTTAATGGGTGGGGAGATTTATCTATACATTAGACAGGGCCAGCCAGGCTCTCAAGAAGTCTATGGGCTTTATGATCTTTAGGAGCTGGAACACAACCCACCCGCAAACACTCCCATCAACTCTACTGTTAGTGAATACGCTCCGTTATCCCCCAAAACCTAGCATTGTTTTCCGGAAGAATGATCCCATTAAGTTGTCGGAACGCAGCACAAGCGTTATTCCTCGGCAGCACAGCGGATAAACTTCTTCTATTGGACTTTTGTGGGGGTTTAACACGATATAGTATTTAAGGGACATTTATTTTAAAATGAATAAAGGATTATTTTAACGACAGTAATATTAGAAAGCATAAAGCTCTTATATATCGCCATAAATCCCATAAACGGATGAGTAAACTACAGGGTCTTCTGCCCCCGTTACAGCCTTTCACATGTGATCGGGTCTGTTCCATAAATCCTATTAAACGCTTATTTGTCAAAAAGACACTTTTGCCATTTATATGACAGGTCATTAAAGTCAGCACAGGTTTGCGTCAGACCGTGACTAACACACTACGACAAAACCGGGCACAGGTTCCGTATGCAGCGCGTGCCAAAACAGGCTTATATATATATATTGTTATACATTGTGGTGAAATAAACCGAAGAGCTTTCACTCTACCCCCTCTAGTTTGTGTTCTAGTTTTGTGCAGCAGTCCTTCTCGGTCCTTCAGCGGTTAAGGTCCATTATATTATATTTATTTATATAGCGCCAGCAGATTCCGTAGCGCTGTTACAATCAGTGGAACACAATACCAAATCGATACAAAAGGAGACGGGGCGCTGCTCCTGTGAGCTTACAATCTAGTCGGTGGTTGAGGGGGAGGTGAAGCCGTAGGAAGTGTATATATATATATTATTGATAGTACTAGCAGTAAAAAAAAAACAACAAAAAAAAAAATATTCTATACATCAGAAGATACAAAAAAAAGCGTTGTAGGCGGGTGCCATATGGGCATTCCAGAAGTTCCTTCAGGTACAGCCATCTAGTTAAGCAAAAGGGAATGTTTGTCTCCAAAATGCAAATTTCAGCATCAATTCACCCCAAAAAAATGATTTCTAAAAGGATCTAATAAAATTATCGTCATTTATTGTTTTTTTGGGCACCAAGAAATATGCAGTTCTATGGATTTATTCACTAAAGCATGAATCACAGGTGCCGGACGGGCGTTCGCGAGGCGGCCCTGGACCTTCATGACGTAGTTGTGGCACATTGTGCTGCTGGAGCCCCCTACTGGCCACCATTGCATAAACGCATTAAACCCAGCCCGACCGAGGACATTCTCCTGGGACGGCCTTTCATAACGCTTTGCGAAGTCAGCGATCGGAGGGCAGATAATGTATAAAAACATAACAGCGATATAACGAGGCATTTGCATGATCCAAAAGTGTTCTTCTTACCAAACCAAACACCCCGACTGGAATCTGTGGCAATCTAATTACGGCGAAACATTGTGTCAAGGCATTTTTGTTACGAGACCCGTCTTTATTGTTAATAGCGGATGTTTAAACTGCATCACAATCCCTTTTATTAATAACGACACGAGGTCCTTGAACAGCCATCCTTTGGCTCTGGTAAAGAAAATCTTCAACGCTGTGATTTATTTACTTAGTCCTCGTCTGCCGGCGGATTCGTTGTAATGTTTCATGGTGTAACTTGTAGTCTAAACTGAGTTACGAGCAAAAGTGGTTTCAAACTGGCCTCGCGTCCTAACCGCCTCTGTCTAGCTTCGTTACATGTTAACAATTTTGTTGGTTTAACGGCGTTATTTATCCTTTTGGCACACAGAGCTTTTTAGGTTTTTACAGCGTTCTTCATTAAAACGGGTTCCACTCTGTCTTAAATAGTGTTTTTTTTTTTTAGTCTGAAAGTTTATTATTACAATCAGGCCAGATGGGATCGTGATCGACATCAGGCCTTGGACGAAGATGCGTACGGAGACAAGAAGCACACGCCGGGATTAACATTCTTCACGTCAAGCGACGGCCTTACACATTCTGTAGGCGAAACCGGACGCAATGATTTCAGATTAACAAAGGATGCCGGTCCCATTCGGAATGTTTGAGGAAATTAGAACGCGGGTGTCGAAGCTCGTATCTTGCCGCCTTTCTCCGAACACCTGTTGGAAGGAACCGCGTGCGCGCATGACGTTATTTTTCTAAAGGGCGTTCGACTTGTCAATAGTCGAGACACCCCGGTGTTTTCTTAGCGGTCCCGTAACGGGGGGCCACTTGGAGCCGGTTTCAACCCCCCCTTTTGCCAAATTATACTTTGTGAAGGTGTCGGATATCACGATGGCGTTCCGAATGCCAAGCTAAGCAAAGAAAAAGGGGGGAAAAAAGGGAGGGGGAAAGAATGGATTTTTTTTTTCATTTTTTTTTTTTTTTAAATTGAAAAGAAAAACATGGCTGTTCCAAGTTGGCCGTTTCCTTTTAAAATAATTAGTTAAGCAGTGTATAAAAACAGGTAAGTCTGTTCTGCATCGCTAAGGGACTTGGCAGGATTGTGTATTCCTGGCCTTGCAGAGGAATTTTTTATGATTAACTAACTCGCAGGACAAGGGAAAAGGGAATTGTATCGCCGTGACCCAAGGCAACCCAGCTTGTAAGGTTAACCGTAATTATTAAACCAACATGACCTTTTTTGACCTTTTTACAATATTATTTACGGAGGAAAAACAAAGTCTACTCAGACTGCAGGTAGAATTGCGGAGAGACCCCCTTACTAAAATGTCGGGGAGAATTACCTGGTCAAAAACAAATTATTATTATTTAAGTAAACTTCCGGTGAGGGTCCGAGACGATCACCGCCAAAACCTGGACTTTAATCCCCGTTGGCGTATTAAACACGTGAACCTAATGAACGTAACTAATATAGAAACAGACAGCGGGGCTCAAACAAAAAGTTCCAAAGGACGGATTATATTCCTACTATACGCAATTAAATTGTGAATTTATAAACTGATTTTTGTGCTGGAATGGGTGGGAAATCGCTTAGAGAGGTAGATCGCTGGCGCTGCGTTCCAGCGAAGGCTGTTCAGGCAGTTTTGGGGGGGTTCCTGAAACTATCATTTATTGAAACTACCGGTAGCTTGTGGTTTTTTTCTTCTTTTGCAATCAACAGTAAAGAGCTTTTTTACCCCATGGAAGATTAGATGTATGAAAGAAGGTAGATAAAAGAGTGGCATATAGGGGGTTAATAGGCATATCATAGGGCAGAGTGGCATATAGGGGGTATCAGGCATTTCTGGGCGCAGAGTGGGAAGCCTGGGGGCAGATGTGCATAACTGGGGGGGCAGGTTGGGAAATAAAAGGAAATAAAACAAAAAATATTTTCTCAATCATAGTTTTTAAATATAAAAATATTGTTTACATTGATTAATATTTACTGGTAAAACTTTTTTCCTATAGGGTCGTCTTATATTCAGGCTTTTTCTTTTTTTTCTCTAAATTAATATTTAGATTTTGGGGGGGTCCTCTTATAATCGAGCAAATACGGTACTATCAATATTCATAGACAATGTGACAATAACATTAACACACAGTAAGACATACTGATACTGGGGGGGGGGATACATTAGTCAGCGGCCAACAGACTCCAGTAGAAGCATAAACAGAACATAACAGGGAGTTGATGCTGCAACTTCAGAGATAAAAGGGGATTTCCTTCATTAACCTTTTGAGTGCCAATCACGTATGGCATATGTGTTTAGAATAGAGTAAAATGGGGAATCAGGTTGATCCCATTAGCGGGAAGATTTGGGTTCACGATAAGTCGACATTTTGAGCGCCTTCAGAAGTTTGCTCTAAAACCCAAACAGTAATGTCTTAAATCAGTGATTTTATTCTACGTTCTGCAGCGCCAACATGCTCTTTTTGAAGAATAAAATCACCGTTATTGTTCCTTTTAATGGATTTAATAAGGGCAAACTGCACCCCTGTGTGTGGCTCGTACCCCTTTTTTTCTCCACACAAGTTTGGACCCATAGGAGAAGAACCCAAAGTGAGCCATCCTGATAAAGCCCCGAATATGAGAATGAACCCCACCCCATGAGACAAATTCAGCTATTTTAGGGGTTCTTTCTTTAAATAATAAATAAATTATTATTTCTTTAAATACATTTTAATTTACAACTTTACGTCCCTGTATCTCTCTAAGACCCCTCAAAAACTGCTGAGAATTTGGATTCACTCGGCATGCCCTGCTTTCTTCTATGTGTGACCTATAGATAATAAATTGCATTTCATGGATCCAAAACGAAAAGAATGAAGCACTTAAGGGATTTTGGAATGGGATAGCAATAAAACCTCACATCCCAAAACATTAAAATGATTGGTGACCAAATACTTTATAGGAAAGCATGTATATCAATTAAACGTATCCGCAAGAGGAAGAAAAACGAAGAAATACAATTAAAATGGAACGTTATCATTGTTATTCATAAAAAATATTACTTACAGTATATTATAAAGAAAATGTCTAGAAAAATGTAAATTACTACAAGTTTTAGAAAGATCTCAAAGAAGGAACTGCCTGCAACAAAATCGGTATGTTTGAGGCTCGGTCATTGTATGTATTTAAAGTTGCGCATGGACAGAGGACCTGCACACTGCAAAATATAATAAATCATTGGTATAATGGCAGTCCCAAAAAGTGTTCAAAACGTGAAAATAATGTCAATAATATGATAATAATGATAAATTATTGAGGGTATGAAAGAGAAAACCTTGTTATTTTTATAACAATAATAATAATAAAAATAATAATAATACAAATACAATATATTATTACAAATTACAAATATTATTATATTTATATATATATATATATATTATTATATTTTTATTATTATTATTATTATATTATTTTTTCTGGCACCTGAGTAGAAGACAGGGACCAAATGTGATTTATCACTCCATCATTGATTAAGTGGCTATTTTTCAGATACACAGAACCTTTATCAAGATTTATTTAATGCTCTAAATCAGACACGATGGAAGCTGTTCTTGTACCTGGGAGTTCTCTAGGTTTGCCCTTCACAAGGAATCACAGATTATTGCTGGGCACGAGGAAATTCCAGAAAATGGCAATTCTATGATGTAACGAAGATAAAAATATAATATGGGGAAGTGCACTATGACATCACAGCAAGAACCCATGCATGACCTTACATACTCTTATATACAGCAACCCAAATGTTGGTAAGAAAGGTATTTGATTGTAGAAGAAGAAAACTAAGAACAGTAAATCCGGTGAATGATTCATAAAACTCAATACAAAAGGCCAGCCAAGACCCGAAGCCGAGAGCCAAAAAATAGAAACGCAAAACAGGAAACAGTGCGACAAATTATACAATTTACATAATTACCCTCGAAAAATTATTTGCAGTTAGGTACATTATGCAAAAATTGTATTATTCACTTAAAAACTTAATCCACAATGAGCTACAATCCCGAAGCTTCAGATGCTCCATGTATGTTAATATTACAGCGTGGGTAAAAGTACTAAAGAGGACGTGCACTGCGCATGTTTCCAGGACTGACAGCTGTGTTCAAAAATAATATCAAAAAGTGACCTTGCACCCTAAAAAATAGTGAAGCCCTTTACACATAACCCCAACTATGGTGGAGATAGGGATTCCTCTCATGTCCAGGGCTGGCCAGCAGAACCCCATAAGTCACCTGATCTGCGAGTCGCCGTAAGTGACAATACAAATCCCATGTCCAGCCGTCGGCCAGACTTACAGCATCAGAAGGTCGCCTGCCTTAAAGTGCCGGGGCCCCCACTTACTCCCCAGTCTGGCGCTGGGCTGGACTGTCCCTTTAAGCTTCCCGTGGAGCCTAAAAAGGATACGGGGTGAACCTTTTCTCAGATTTTTTATCTACCTCTATGTTTTAAGACGAATAATTTCTATTTACTTTCCGACGGCCTTGTAGAAAGTACAACCTTTAATCGCGTTTTCTTTACGCTATATGTTGTATATTATAAATGTCTTTATAATGCAAAGCAAATTTGGCAGCGATCAGAACTGGCTGCATTCTAGCGATTCACAAAGCTTCTTTTTGACTAAACAGGATTTTTTTTTTTTTAAGAAATGCATATATAGCTATTTTTAAAGAAAGAAACCGTTTCAATCTGGTGCTCTTTGCCACAATAGGAATAAAAAAAAATCATAGCCTATAAAATCTCTAATTATAGTTTTCAAATTTCTTGTGTTTGAAGCCACTCGGCGTGTAGAATTTGATGGATGATGTTGGTGTCCCAAACTCCTAATCATCAGTCATAATATCCAAAGCAAACAGAAACCGAGACATACGAAATTAAAAAAAAAAATCTTAAACTTCATCCTATGTGGAAAAATACATCATTAAAATAATTGTAGAAAAATACAAAATATGGATATTTTTATTGAGCCGGTCCTAACAAAATAGAGGTCATTTACATTTATCCACAAAGCATATAACCCGTCTTTGTTTTGTGTTCAGTTTTTATTATTATTTTATTTATTAACCAACAGTTACATTTTTTTTTCTTAACTTGAGGTCCGCTTCAAGTTTGAAAAGTGGTTTAATCGCCATAGCAACCAAAAGAATGCCTCACTGTACAATGAAACCTAGTAACCTTGGAAATCTTGGGTTTGACTTGGAGTCTCTGGGTTGAAGCAATGCTTCACCGGATCCCCGGGCCACTTTCATCTTTCTCTGAGCAGTGGAGTGGTGTTTGGCCACGCCCACACCCCGCCTATTTCCTGTTCCTACTCTCTCTTCTCCTTGGGAAGCTGGGGGCTAGCCCCGCCTCCATGTGAAGCATCTCACCCAGGAGAGGGAGAACTCCAAGTAGACCACCTTGGGAAGCTCCAAGTATGTCCATCACAAAAGTAACCAACCAATGTAATGTTTCCTCTGATTGGACAACTCCACTTCAATATTGGTCCAAACTCTGCATCAGAACCATAAATACATATATAGGTGACCCTTGCCTCCAACAGATTTAAAGAAAAATGTTAACACAGCCATGACCGTTTCGCTCTTCAGATGGTGATGTAATGTGGTCTCAAGGGATTCCAACGTTTTAATAGTTATGGGGAATTTAGTGCGATTTTTGACAAGAAAAATTGTAAGGTTTTTGTTTTTTTAGAAGGTATCCATAATTGGATTTTGTGAGTCATCTACTGTTGGAAATGATCTAGGATCATTTTGAGATCTTGACAAAGTACTCAGTGGTGAGTTATTACTCCATTCATGTGGGATGGTTAGGAAATCCTCAAATGATTGGCGTAGGCTTTAGAAAATGGATGTCTTTTGGAGGACGGATTAGGGAAAGGATTCTTTCATGATAAAATCTGGAGGTGTTCTGAAGAAAGCCAAAATGAAGGATCTGAGCTACAGATGCCAAAGTTAGACCAAGTACTACTTTTCTGTGGTGAAATGGATGAACATTACCTCGGAAATTAATTCCTCCTGGAATTATGGTTTTTTTTTAACATTTTCTGTTGCAGGATATGTCTGACACAATTAGGACCACCATTAACTCGAATCGTGATATGGCCTTCTAAAACACATATTTTATATAATGAACGTATTTAACAATCTTCATCCAACTCTGAGATTTCAAGGTCAATTATTTCAACGCGTGACCTTCACCATAAACAAACCATTTTCACACTTCACCTTCTGTCTCGTTCCGCTCAACCTCACGATAGATTGTAAGCTCACGATAGGATGTCCTTCCTCCCCTTCTGAACCAGTATGTCATACGTGTTGATGGTATTGTTTACTTTGTATATTGTCAGCTTTGATTGTAATTTTGTATTGTACCCTATTGTAATAGCGCTAGTTTGTCTCACTCTGTAGATGTTAGTGGTTGTAATCAACAAGCAGTTCCAACAGTAGGTTGCGGTACAGAATTGTTAGTACAATATAGGAACACAAATCTAAAAAAGAACATATGATACTAGATTTTTTTTTTTTTTTTTAAATCAATTCACACAGAAACCTTCATTCTATGATTTCGAACTTAAAAGCCTTTTAGGCAGAAATCCCAGAAATAATTGAAAGATTCAAAGCGTATTTTTCTTGTAATCATGTGAGCCAGTATGAATTGTGAAACATCTAATTATTCATGCGCTTGGTGTCTACACCGTTTAGCAATCTCTTGATCATACACGGCGTAAGCATTCCGTCCGTTATTAGGATTTTGGCACCTTTCTCAGTAATGACCTTCGTTTTTTTGGAAGTAAAATCTTTTGAATATTTGATGAAGATAAGATTAAGATTCTACTTCCGCTATGATATTTTTACTCTCCATCTACTTTAGAATGTAACATGTATGTCTTGTAGGAGTTTTTCCAGAACCTTAGTAATAGTTATTGGAAATCTTATTGATATTTAATCCGAGGTCCGTATGTGAGAAAAATAACAGACTATGCACGCCAGGATTGGCTTTCTTTATCTATCAAAGTCAATTATCCCACCGCTTATTTGGATCTTCAACTACATTTATGTTTAGATAAAGGCAAATTATCATAATTGTTGGAAATGTGAAACTGCAGAAAGGCAGAAGCAGTTTTATTTTTTTATGTTGTATGTTCCCTTTTTGTGAAACCAACTGTCTGAGAAAGTTTTGAGGTCCATGGAATAGTAAATGATGGAAAAAAAATCTGAACTGAACAAACTGGTTGCTCAAAACCAAATCTCCAGAGCCTATTCAAGTAGAAGCTCATTCTTACTACATAAATAATATAAACTATACGGACAAAAGTATTGGGACACCTGACCATTACACCAACAGGGACTTCAAATTCTAAATACATAGACAGTAATATGAAGTTGGTCCCCCCTTTGCAGCTATAACGGCTCCCAGTCTTCTGGGAGGGCTTTCCACAAGATTTTGGGGAGTTTCTGTGGGAATTTTTTGCCCGTTCATCCAGTAGAGGGTTTGTGAGGTGAGGCGCTGATGTTGGACGAGACGCCCGGCTCGCAGTCTCCGTTTCCGTTCATCCCAAAGGTGTTGGATGGAGTTGAGGTCAGGGCTCTGTGCTGCCGGTCAAGTTCTTCCACACTGAACTCATCTAGTTATATCTTTATGTTGCTTTGTGCGCTGGGACAGTCATGCTGGAATAGAAAAGGGTCTTCCCCAAACTGTTCCCACATAGTTGGAAGCAGAGCACTATACCAAGACATTTTGGACAGTGCTATAGAGAGTGCCCCCAGTCAATTGCAAAAGCGACAACGCGAACATTAAAAGGGAATGTGTAGTTATCATCTATATTAACGTGGAAATTATGGCTGGAATGTCCCTTTAAGGGTCTCTGTGTCCCGTACAAATCCATCCATGCATGATGGGGGCATAATCAGGCAATGAACTCACTTAAAGGGACAATTTAATGTCCTGTGGAGTTATTCCAAGGAATAATTCATGTTTAATTACTTTCTGAGTATATTAACGTGCATCATTTGATGGCTGGAGTGTCTCCGTAAGTGGTCTTCCTTTCATGATGTTTAAAAGAACTGCACATCATTTGGAAGCCTATTCCCTAAGACCCCCAAAACTGTGGCAGATAAAGTTTCGGGGTAATTTATTAGCAACACAAGAACAGGGGATGCAGGGGGTGACCCTTTAACTCCCCAGCTTGGCACACAACTTGCTGCCCATTTTTTATCAGTGTCCAAGAAGGCCCCTCAGTCTTTTAGTGGTTGGGTTTAATCAAGGAGACGTGTGCTTTTACCATCTTGTAGTAAACGCCAGGGGCGCGCAACAATAAGCTCTCTGGTTGCTGTGGAACTCGACCTCTCATAACTCATTATATTTTTGGCTGTCGGACACCCAGCTTAGAATCAGAGGGGTTATAATTATGAAGATTTAGCGCTTAGCTGCCCCCGATGTAGACTGCCCCTGATGTAGACTGATCTCCGTCGAATATAGCAAAGGGAAATAATTTAAGGACAAGAAAGTTGCTTTAGTTCACCAGCCACACACCAGTTATCAAAAACACTCTATTAAAATAAATACTTTTCCTGTTCTTTTCCAGGGTGTGAGTATTTGTGTGGCCTCCGCAGAACTTGGCTTCATAAATCCCGTTTCCCTTAACTTTTCAATAAATGGTCTAATATCCAGCCCTGTGGGATACACAATAATCAGGGCAAATCACTATACAAAACGAGCTACAAAAATAGCAAGAACTTAAAGTTAAATAATCATTTACTTTCCATGTCTACACAATGCCACGAGACTCTGCGGACACGATGCCAAAGTTCTCATTTATTAAAAAAGTAATTTCGACTTTGTGTGCTTCATTTTCATCAAGTTTGTGAACAAAATATTTATTATTTTAATTTATTTGCGTGAATTCACGTGACACGCGAGCATCAGGATCCTCTTGGATGACAGATATCCTGCCCGCTGATACCCCAAATAAAATTCTTGTTGCTTTAATCCCTTTAAAATGTGGGGATTTTTGTACGTGAATGAAGGCAAAAGAAAAGAATGATAGAATACACATAAGAGTAATATTAATTCCGCTGGCTTGTCTTTTTTTTTTTTTTTGGAAAAGCTGATATTTGAAATACGCCCCAATGGTTTTGCAGATTTCTTTTTATAGTCCGTGTTACCTTATCCTAAAAACATGTTTTCAGAAATAAATTTCCACCGTTGTCTGTCTAGCACTTTTCAAAATCGCTAAATATCCCAATAAAATAGAGGCTTATGCTTGTATCCGATTTCCCTCTGATGAGACCAACATTCCCTCCGGCTCTGACCATGATCCGCATTTCATTACGGGCTATTGTCATCCCTCAGTTCTAAAATTCTTCTTTCCCCAACTTCCCCCTTCTCTCTCGCTCATTCTCTCGCTCTCTCTCTCTCTCTCTCTCTCTCTCTCTCTCTCTCTCTCGTTCTCTGGTCTCCTGGCTGAGAAGCTTCTCAGAAGCTATGAAAAAGTCATAACTCAAAAGTTGTGACCAGAACCATAACTTGAAAACAATTCAATTGTTACATCATTCTTGTTCTGAAATGTCTTAGCTGGCTTCTTCCACAATCCCCCCCCAAATACTTAAAAAGGTTTGGCTTTGTAGCTACTGCAGTTACTCAGTCTCTCCGTTCAGAGCTATGTCTACTCTGCCTCAACATCCTTAGACTCTGATGTCAGCCACTCTATGTATTTTTCTTAAAAAAACCCCCCCCAGAAATCCTTACGATTACAAAAAAAAAAGCAGACTACATACCTCAAACAACAGTGTTTTTTGGCCTTTTCAAGAGAATGACAACATTCTGGCAGGTAAAAGCCATATTCGTACTTCAAAAAAAAAAACCCTTTTCCTCCAGAATTTTAGTGGATGCCATTTCATTCCTCCTGCTCTCTCTAACGAGGAGCCCAGATGTTCCTGGATTCCGTGGGCATGTTCTCCTGAGGTCTCGTGTGTGCATCAAGAACAACATAACGTTCAGCGTGTAATAGAATACGTTCGCCCTGCATTCTAAAAATATATATATATATGGTTATTTTTCATACTGCAAATGTAATATTGAAAATATGTAGCCTTTTTTTCCATTGTTTAAGAAAAATTAATCATTATCTTTTTTTTTTTATTATTTTCTTAGGAAAGAAAACAGTGAACTAAGCTGATTTAGGCATCTTTGTAATTCCAATACCATATTTAGTTTTGTTTCATCTACTGGAACCTGAAAGAGAACCGAAACAAAGTATGCAAGTGAAAAGGGGACATATAACTTTATAACAGAATAGGAAACGTGTGATGGGAGAAGGCGCCCAGCTGGTGAAAACATGTTCCAGGGCATGGTATCAGGCAACCTCATTTAATACACTTTAAGCCAGGCAGCCACTGCCCATCTTCCTGGTATAGGATGGAGATACAGGATACTTCTCTTCTGGCCTGGATTGGCCACCTAGCACACTGGGAAAATGGCCATTGGGACAACGAACCCCACCCTGTGTGAGCATAAAAACAATGTGTAGCCTATCATATTCCACTGTTGGTCATTGGTAATTTGGCGGCTGCTGGTCTTAAAGTGCCAGGACCCCCTCGTCATGGCTCTACTCGTCTCACTGGTCACCATTTCCCCTATAATAACATGAGAAGAGTAGATAGACACCTCTCGTTGCCCACATGCACCTGGGTGTATGTAATTCCGCCCCTTTGCTGTTCATTGCTTGTTTTGCCTAAATATTTGATTTACAGGAATAATCCAGCCACCATATTCACTTTAATGCATATGATAACTTGGAATCCCCCCAACGCGTTTGCCTTTCATTCCCACTCCCAGCTCGTTGGCTTGAAGGAGATGCGTCCAGCTGAACATATCTGACGGTCGCCATTGTGTAGACACGCTTTACTCGCCTCTGTCCAGCTCCAGCATTCTTGATCAAGAGTTCCAGGGAGTCCAACGAACCCTTCAACGCGCTTATGTGCAGAAAGAGCTCCTATTGACTTCAATGGAAGTGCTTTTCCCGATACTATTTGGCTGCAGGGGGAAAGCTGCAGCTTCTCCTAAAGGTACAGTGACCTTTAAAGTCTACAGTAAAAAATGCATATTAAAGTACTTATACAGCATTTTAATTATTTGATGGGGAGGCCACAGTAAACTACGATTCTTATATTAAAAAAAAAAGAGTTAATCTCTTTACCCAATTATGTGACCTTAAACCCCCTAGGACAAATGCATATAATTTTTTGCATGCATTTTGCTCTTTTTCAGCCTTTTTCTTAATAGAAATTTACGAAACTTTAATACGTTGAGCCACATTAAGTCCGGATGACAGGCTCTCCCCGTTTGATCGTACCCCCCGCATCACAAGGGGCTTCTGTAGACTATTGCACTTTATAAAAATTTGTATTCTATTATGCGGTGATCTTGGAGAAAAAAAAAAATATATTTTTGAGCAGGCGAGAAATAAGATATAATTTCTGTTAGAGACTACACAACAAATATTTGGATTTTGTCTGAAAATAATGTTGGTAGGCTCAGCGAGAAATTATTCAAAAATAAGAGAGGTTAAACCTGATACGTCTAACAATTCTATAAACCTTTCTCAATGAAAGCAATGAATCATAAGTTCATTTCCTCCCAAAGAATCACCAATTAAACCAAAAATGGGCCGGAGGGTGGTTTCCTACTTTGTCGGAAATAAAACTTGCTGTTCCAACACATTTTCTTCACACTGTGTGTCTTATTTTATAAACGGTAGTCAGGAAGCGGGATACGTAAAAAAAAAAAAAAAAAAAGAAAAAAAAGAAAAAAAAAAAAGAAAAAAAAGTTTCCTAAATGTAGGAAGTTACATAATGCAGTTTAAATATCCCAAACATAAATCTCCCTATTAAAGCAAACCAATTAATCTATAATAGTTTTTAGAGGCTAAGCAGCGAGCCGTAAACGTGTTATTTTTTGCATTTGATATTATTATGGTTTCTGAAGATATTGCTGAATTAAGAGTATTTTAGTCTTCATTTTTTAAAAAGTACCAACAGCAAAGCATGGAATACTGTTTAATAGAATGAGCTCAACCAATGGGGTCAGACGTCAGGTGAGCCAAAAACGGACGTTTTCAAGGTAAAATTCTGAGTCTGCATAGGTTCAAGAAAAAAAAATGATAATTAAGAAATGAACTCTGAATGACAAGCACAGCATGATAAACTCATTTTGTTGCAAACAATTAAAATTGTCCAAAAATATTATTATATATAATATATTAATAGTATTATTATAAATATTATTATCAATAATAATAATAATAATAATAATAAATGTATTTTGTCATTTTTCACAAGGTTGGTATTTTTGCCCCATAAAAAAGTTGTAGGTTGGAATACTTTTGTACAGCGCTGCAGAATATGATGGTGCTATATAAATCAATAAATAATAATATACTATGAATGTCTTATGATGATATCTTCTTGTTTTTAGTCTTGGTTTAGGTCACTCAGATTTATATATTCATGGACATTCTGTGCTATTCCAGCATATTATCTGTTCAGTAAACATTTTGGAATTTTCTGGATCTTGGATTAATGTTAATAAAAATTTGATTCCAACGAAGAGTCTTCAATCACTTTTGATTACAAAACCAACAGTTATGATTTGCGTCTGCGTTCCCATGAATCTCCAACAAGTGATTTATGATAGAACTACTTACATTTTTATATGGAAATCTTTGATTTATTTCAGGGCGTATAAATCAACGCATTTCTCACTTCGTTGGTCACTTAAAACCGCTTATCGGGGCTTGAGGAGCACAAAACCTCACGCCTCTTAACCATTCGTGAGCCAAAAGAACAGGCAAGGAAAGCGAAATATTAAAAAGCTTAATAATGGGTTTTGTGGTAGATTTAATAAATACATTAAAAAAAAAAAGCAATTGCATCTGGAGCAAAATAAGCAATATATGCATAGCGGGGGGGGCAAAGGCTTTGTGAGGGGCAGAACTAATGAAGCATGTGGGCAGGCAGGATGGGGTTAAATGCATACATTTTATTGGGAAGGTGCGGAATTCGAGGGGCAGTGGGTGCGACTAAACGGCGCTCTTGTGACCCGAAGAGTTCCCAGGTATGAATATATGTATTAGGAATCAGGTATCTGAATGGTTATTCTTCCTTATTCATTTATCCCTCCCCTGTGGCTGAGTTGCTGATTGTGCTTGATTGGTTCAGGCAGCCATTGCGAAGGCGGAGGAGGAGATAACTTCACTTTTGACACAGATCTTATAGAAGCAAATGAGCCTTTAATTAAAAAGTTACCGTACTTACCGGCGTATAGCACGCACCGGCGTATAGCACGCACCCTCGCCGTGACCGGAAGTGAGGGTGACGCGGCTGCCGATCGTGCAGCTCTATGGTTTATCGGCGTATAACGCCGATAAATACGGTATATATACAGTAGATGTCAGAATTATGATTGGGGATAGGCTGTAAAAGCACCAGACCTGGGAAGATAAGTGGCTGTGTATGGCACTTTAAGGCCAGCGGTCGCTAAACACATGCGCGGTGTTTATTCTCGGCTGCACGTTGAAGCACCAAATCTGCGATGTGAGCGCCATCTGGCACCAGCCCACCGGGCATTTGCCCATCTAACGTCAAATAACAGCATGCTTTTTGGGTTATATACATACAAGAACAATGCAATGCGATTTTACAGGAATATCAAGCATAAAAGTAGCAGAATGAATGTACTTTTTTTCAGTTTGAGTCACCCCGTAGAATTTGGGATTTGTTTTTTAACTGTCCATAAAGATGTCATGTCATCAGTTATTGTTATAGCTAAGGCTTTCGTTGTGGTTTGTTAAAATAGATGTATTGCAACTCAGTGTTCAGCCAAGTGCAAAAAAACGCTGGCGCCACAAACTACTAAGAAAAAAAAACACAGGGTTTATTTAAAAATGTTACAGATATGAAAAATATACATTTTCCAAATCTCACAATATGAAAAGTTGGGAAAGGGTATACAATCAACAAGAGCTGCTGGGGATATAGATGAAATGGTCATTTTTGGGTCATTTTTCACTTTAAATGATTTCCTATACGGCTCGGAGGGTCACATTTTAAATGCCCAATATAGTATCTCACAAAAGTGAGTACACCCCTCACATTTCTGTAAATAAAAAATATTAATAATAATAAAAAAAAGATTAAATGAAGATTAAAATTTAAAATAAATACTTTCCATTGGCTATAGAATAAAACTCCTAGTGCAACAAACAGTTTCAATGAACAATAGAGTATAAAAAAAAAAAAAGTTTGTATTATGTCCTACTGGATATGCAATTAGACAAAAGCCTAAAAATCACAAGTTATTTAGATAATCTGTGTGGTTGGAAAAATAATTATCCCATTTACAGCACAAAACAAACAGCAGAAAGCTAGCCAACAAAAAAAAAAAAATCTTATTAAAAAAAGTTAAAGAAAATAAGCGGAAAATATGAGCAGGATCCTTGTGGGATTTTATTTTTGTCAACAGTTTAAAAGTGTCTGAGAGGAAAATTATGACATCCTCTTCATTCTGTTTTTACTTCTTTCGATGTCCAAGTAAAACATTCAATGAAATATTTTTTTGCAAACAGGACAATATGAAGAACTGTTTGAATAGAACAAAAATAAGGCAACATCGTGTTCCTTTCATATTCCCCTCAAATGGATTGCGCAATTTACATTAATAATTCAGGATTTGATGTTTCCGTTTCATTAAGTCCCATTAATGATTCTTTAGTTGAATTATGATATATATATATATATATTTCCTAGAGGTTCAGTGTATCACTCCGAAGAGGTTGAATGGATCAGCTAGGCCTAGGACATTTTGTTCTGAGGTCCACGAAGCGGTAGAGCCGGAAGGAGGAAGCGTTTGTCCTGTGCCGACGAATGCTTGTGCAGATACGCTGTGCGTTACTAAAAAAAAAAGTTTTGTCCTTGTTTATGGGATACATTGTGTTACAAAATTACACAACCTCTCTGTAAAACTATTTCAGAACATGTGGTTATTTGTTAAGCATGTACATGATACACCAGTACTTGTTATTTGTGGACAGCAATATGATGTCATGCCACATTCTGCCTATGTAACATTAATGGATATGTGATGTCAGGATAGCACCCATAGAATTTAACGCCTCTTCCCCTTTTCCCTTCAAATGCAGGCTCCGTACATTCAAAGCTGCCAACAGTCTTTACACATCAGAAATCCTTCCCAGAAGAGTGGAAGCCGTTATAGCTGCAAAGGGGGACCAACTACATATTCTTGTCTGTGTATCAAAGTCTCTGTTGTTGTAAGCATCCTTGGGAGTAGGGTGCAGCTAAGTGGACAAGGGCCATGTGTGAGTATAGGGAATGGGGGGAGTGTAGGGAATGGGGGGGCTAGCCAGGGACATTCTACCTCCCCCTTCATTCAGCCGCTTTGAAGTAAACCTATCTCCATCTTATTTGTATTGTCATAAGTATTATGCTTTTTGCGTATTAACTTCTTGTCACAGCATGCGGGGTGTCCTTGCCAATCGGGGGTTGGTTCCAGGAGTTGATGGTTTATGAAGTTGATGATGGCGCTATCCCTCCCCTAACCTTTGGTGTTGCCCAATGAGCTAAAAGCCGGCTAGTGGTTGGCATTTGGAGGTAAAGCCTGGATTGGTGGCCAATTGGTTGGTGGATGAGGGGGAGGCGATGAACCCAATAGAAATTTGATGTGAATGTTAATAAAGGTTGGCAAAGACAAGTTATTTTGAAATATTATATATATATTATTTTAATAAATGGGCTATTTTCACCAAAGTGTTGTGTGTCTCAATTATTTGGGGTAGGTTGGCTTGATGGTTTTGGTCAGGATACACGTTACCCACCACCTTCACACATGGTCAGGTGTCCCAATATTTTTGTCCATATAGCATATGTGTATGTATTTTCATGAAATTGAACACCGGGACTATCCGGTCTACCATCTTTTGGGAAGCAGAGTGGTCCCCCATTGATCAGGGGGATCATTCTCAGATGGAGAGTTTTTATGCTGCCCATGGACAAAAACAGAAGCCCCCTCCGCATCCCAGGAACCTCCCCCACCTCCAGGTCCTCCTACCCCCTTGACTTGCCACCTTTTGCCCTGGTCCCACACACCCCAAAAACACTCCCTTGGTTAATGTGTAAGTCTTAGACTGTTCTCTAGGACTCCCTTGGCTGGATATTGCATATCCAATAGGGGTTCCACACACACAGTATGAGATTTATTAAAATAAATGAAATACTCCAAAGCAATTATACTGATGAACAAACAAAAAAAGGTAGTTTTAATTAACAAATCTGATTAAACTAAAAGCTTGACAGCAACATTTCTCCTTTAAGACATTGGGTCACTTAATGAATCCAAGGCAAATACTGGCACAAATAACTATTAATGGACCATTTATCTTGAAGCCTTATGTCTTTTCGTAAAAATTCGGTGTACCTTACTCAGATTTCTGCACAATATAATGAATATGTAACCTGATCATTGGATATATAAAAGTACATTTATTCTCATGTCCATGAATAAAGTCAAAAATATAAGAAATTTTCTAAAAATAACAAATCTGTTTCCTCCATATGGTACCCCCAAGTGCACAATTTGACGGTATTTTCCAAGCTATTTAGGGTCATATGTGTCTATGAAAATATGATTTAAAAACCATTAATATATTTAAATCAATTTCATTACCGTCATCTGATTTCTGTATATGCTTTGATATTAAAATATAAGTCAATGAGGCAATAATTCAGCCCTTTCCAAATAAACCCTTATTTCTTGTATATAGAAAAATAATATAAATTTATAGTTAATTGAAGAATGGTATTTGTGCTCATTGGAAGTTACAAAAATTCAATATGATCTACTTTGCCATAAAAATTCCTTGTAGATGCGGGTAGCTCTCTACCACCGATTTTTGGGGATGATGAGATACCAAAAGGTATGGCTTGGAACTGAAGCTGGGAAACTCTGGAGGGCATGGGGGCCGCTACCCTCAGAAACTCGTGGTGAGTGGGAAAAATTATGATGTGGAGGTATGCATCCTGTGAATGTCCATTGCATGTACATATTAACCTCTAACAAATCAATAAAATAACCACAGACACAGAATTGTAAATTGGATAAAATTGGCCGTAGCTTTATTTAAAAGGGTATAAGAGGCATTAACAACACAAACCATTTACCGTAATAACCAAATAACTTCTTATATATAATACATCAAATACAATCCGCCCCTTTCTCAGCCAGATTGTGTAACACCAAGCCTCTGTCCACCTCAACACAGAGGCGACCTTTACCCCTTATAAAACTACGACAATATTACATACCTTACATTTAAAACAAAAGGGAGGGGGGGTGGGACGCTTGCTCAGCAACAGCTCCTTGCAGATTTTTCTTGAGGTGAATTTAATCTCCCTGCGCGCAGCTATTTATTTATTTTACAGTTGCCTCACGCTGTAAGCACAGCTGACTGCACCAATCAGCTGTGCTTATTTTTCCCGCCGCACAGAATGCCCACTCAAACCTCGTGCTGCAGCACAGCTGATTAACCAATCAGCTGCGCTAAATAAACTGCCTGCCCAGTAACCTAGAATTAGATTTAGCTAGCCTAGCCCACCAAAACTTTATGCCTTAACTATCCTGACCTTTTAGTGACCCTTATTATATAACTAAAGTCCAGCAATGGACAATTTGCGCGCCGCTTAGGCAGCTTGCGCTTTCAATTCTGAGTGACCATTAAATTGAGAAGATTTCTACTGTTGAGCGAAGAGTATCCATCTTAAAATGGATATGGAAAATGCCAGATGAAAATTTATTATCAATCTTAGCTTCCACAAAAAAGCATAGCCTCCCTCTGACAGGAATAGGCCTGGCATCAGAATAAGGAGAAGAAAGGCTTATCTGCTCTCCCTCGTAATTGAGAAAAAATAAAAAAGGAAAAAGGTCTACTTAGGCAAAGGCATTGGAAGCCAAGTAAAGTAGCAAATCAGTCAGCAACCAGAAAAATAAAAAAATACTGAACTGCCCAAAATACTGAACTGCCCACAGGGGTCCCTGTGACACGGTAGTAGATCCCAGAAACACGGGCCACGCATGCATGCTGTTGTCAGCACTCTGGGGTTGATCTCACAAGACTCAGCGGTCCCCTCTGTGAACTTAGGTAGGGTACCCTTCCCCATGTTTGCTACAAACATCAAGGAAAAAAATGTTTCTGTAGTGTAGAGGAGGCTGCTGGGCTTGATGGAAAGGACAATGAGAGTTGTAGTCCTCAAAAGCACTGGCACCAGACATGGCATAGTTTACATTTTTCTTAGTATTTGGCATTTCTGGGGATAATAATTGGAGCTAGTTATTTATTTTTACCATTATATCATGTGATGGGATGCACGGTTTGCTCAACTGTCAAGGTTTGTCACATTAGTATAACTATAGCAAAATTATAAAAAATTGCCCCAGCCACTCATGGAGAAAAAAAATCTGCCCTGAACCCCGCAGCACTCAAAGGGTTAAGGTCTTTATTAATCTGTATTTGATGTAAAATAATGACATAATGGAATTTATTATATCTGTGTCTGCAAAAGGGGTTATTAAATATTTTCTAAACGACTAATAAAGGAACTCGGGTTAAGATTCAGAGGGTTGTTAAAATATATATTATAGGAAAACAGCAACACAATTACTTACCCCCCCCAAAAAAACAATAGTTAACACTACAGTAGTTGCCAGAGCCACCGGGTCTGACAGGTTGTAACATTTTAAGAGTTGTTAATACTCCTGCATTCAATGCTCCTTGTATTACTACGCAGCCTCGGAATTGTGAATATTCCGTGTGCCGATGAATAGTACTGTTGTACTAAAAATGAGAGCCCTTCCAATTAAATCTACGGCACTGCCAATTAGTCTCTGGAGCCATCAGCCACACCAGATTAATTATGGGTGAAATATTTATCAACTTCAACTACGCGAGACTGCCAGATTTATCCCAAGCAAAGAAATTGTACTATAAAAAAAATAGAATGTTAATGAGGGGGAAAAGTTTAAGCCAAAAAACAATTAAAAAGGCACCGGTTTAGCAGACTTCAAACCTTAGAGATGACTGTTCTGCCATTGAGGCGTTCTTGTCTCAGGTGATAAACTTAAACATCCCTAATGTTCCTCTTGGGGCCATTGGCAGAACTTGATAGCTTAACCGCAGAGCCATGAAACCCAACGAGTTTGCAGTTTTATTTTCCACTTGCTCATTGTGTTTGTGACCCCTGTGAACCCACATTTTCGTTTTGCTTCCTTCTGTCCTGGATTTTTCTGTCTGCTGCTCACCAACTACAAAGTTGGACAGACGCGTAAGGATTCAATGACACGGGTAGGCTAAGAAAGGGCAGCCAGATACCCCAAATGTCAAATGAGCCCATTTGCAATTACTTTGTGGTGGGCGCTTCTGGAATATACGTCCATGACTGTGTTTGCTGGGAGGCACCATGGACCTGATGACATAGTCTGGGACTTTGAGTTTCACAGCTACATAAGGGACACAACTATAGAAATTGGTGCCGCGAGTACACACATACCAATATAAGACAACCACGGAGCATGAGTATGTGATCCTTAGTAACTTAGTAATAACAGGGATCCTCAGTACATGCTGAGCCAAACCTTCACTTCCTAAAATTTCCAAGGTTCCATCGTGGAACACTGGAGAATATATGGACAGTGGGAACCATCAATATCTGCAGGTCGACCCCAAAACGGGACATTTTGTAGGTCTGCCAACAGCCAGGTCGTATATTTTATGATCAGGACCGTCCTTGGGATTATTCAGGAACCTTGCAGAGGATGAAAAAGTAGCCTATTACTAAGCAATCGGTGGGTTCCATTGTTCATAACTAGAGGGGGTGAAATATTAAACTGTGAACTGTGAAATTTGCGTGCCTGGGCTTGTAACATCAGTGGAAACTGCCAATTTCTCTCATCCAAGATAC
Source organism: Spea multiplicata (assembly GCA_009364415.1). Lineage (NCBI taxonomy): Eukaryota > Metazoa > Chordata > Amphibia > Anura > Pelobatidae > Spea > Spea multiplicata. The sequence continues at coordinate 57,754 of VKOC01001318.1, read as the reverse complement.
TACATGACCTCACAACATGTAACATGTACAGTATCTCATGACACTCTTGGTGTGTATATCAGTGAAAAGTCTGATTCAGGAACAATGTATTTCCTTTAGGAGTTTTGGAGATAACTTTTTGGCTCAGCCACTGTTCACTTTTGTTAGAAGAGGAGCAGGGAAGGTTTTGCTACATTCATCCCAGGAGGCAAGCAAATTGGCCTGTTAATACGGTAGTCCAAAGCACATATACCAAATGGCACACTGTGTTATCCAGTCCTATCCAAAACAGAAAGGCAATGCATAAAAAAGCCCACAAAAATGAGCATGGGCTTGATTTGGTCGCGGTGTAAATGTTGCCAAAATCCTTGTTACATTCGACGCCTAGTGGCTGGATGTGGAATTGCAAGTCAAACATACCTAGGAGGAAATTGCCCCCTTTCCACCCTTACCTTGAGAAAATGTAAATCACCTTTGAAGCATTCCAAACTAACATGTTGTGAAAACCAAGATTCCAATAATACAGTAAAAAAACAACATATTTTTCATATTTTAATTCACAGCTCGATCTGCGCAGCTCCGCACTTTAGGACTAGGAGCTAGAATAAAATCAGAAAAAAACAGTCCCTTTCTGTAATTGGATATTGGGGGGCAGTAACCTGGTACTTTATTTGCCAAGGCTTGAAATAACATATACAATGCAGGTGAAAAGTACTTAAATATTGCGTGTGCTCCCGTGACATTTAAAAGGTATATAAAATTAAGTATTTTTTGGCAATCAGAATTTTAAGCAACCTTTCCTGGTTTTCAGTAAACGTGCCAAGCAGTGTGCAAAATATGCTTCCTTTCAGAGAGTTTATTTTCTTTCAATTTAGTACTGTGCTTTATGGAGTTATTGAGCTCCTATAAAAGTGGCAATGATCCCCATCTTTTATATTTATTTCAAGGATCAGGCCTCTCTCTCTGCATTTATATAACACAGCGTTTTTGGATCTAAATGACTTTGTCCCGAGTCATGATATATTATTTAGGAAATGAACACATAAGTAAATGCTTATGAGATAATAAAAACAACTTATGTGAGCTTGGCAATAAATAATATAATAAAATAAAGAATAATGGGTGGCCGAAAATGTGAAATCCTGCACACAATATCTACTGCAAACACAAAAAAAAAAAAAAAACAACAGATAACCCTTGCGCAACAAGCCAATGTCTAAAAATGACTACTTCTTTGACCCTTTGAACGTCAAACTCATCCATCTATCACTAAATCACGGGAATTAGAACGTTGGCAGCTAACGCGAGAAAACATTGTTATTCTTGCCTGAACATGTTAAGGGTTACTTTAATTATCATGATTTTGGAAGAGAAATTAAAAATTGCAGTCAGTCACGAGAATGCGGGCAACAGGGAAAAATCTACCTCAAAACACAAAAATATATTAATTGGTTTCTTTTATAAAAAACCTGGCCAAACGAAACAAACGCTGGAGTCAGATATCCCATGCCTGTCCGTCGATGTTCTGTAGGTACGGAACACTTGCCATGTTTAAAAGGAGATCTCCATTAATTTTACATTTCCTGATGAGCTCCTAAATTATTTAAACACATGTTTTGTTAGATACCCTCGAGGAGTATTATTAACAAGGAAAATGAAAACTAATATTCTTGGCCTAACTGATAGGTGACACAAGTCGTTTTTGGAGAAATTGTTCAGATTATGCTGTTCAGCTGAAATTTTTAAAGTTAATATTGTATCTGGGTTGTATACAAAAAAAAGTAACCTGGGGGGAAAAAAAGTAAAGTAAAGTAAATGGTGTATTTGTAGAAGTCTACGGAAAGTAGAAGCTGTACGCCAACTGGATGATTCAAGTCAGAAAAGGAGTTCCTTCCAAAGTTTAGTGCCGATAAAAGTAACTTTTTCCAGTAATATCAAAGACAATATAAAGGTACTATAAACACACTGCGTAATCAGGTGTGTTTTTGAGGTTTCAGGTACACACAATTTTCCGCGTCCTTATAATCTAGATAAGAGCTGAACAACCGCAATCCTCGGGGGGGGGCAACAAGGATTCTGTATAGTATTGCCCAAAAACAAGTAGTTGAGGGAGAATGCCCTGTAAATGGTATAAGTTCAGGGGCGGCCAAACTTGCTTAACGTAAGAGCCACATACCATAGACTTCAGATGTTTGAGAGCAGCAAAACAACCACATTCTGTTAGAGAATTATATATAAATATTAAAAAATCCATGTACTTATTCATTATTTATATGTAGTTTATAAAGTTTATTACCTACACATATGAATAAATAATATATATACACAAAGTATACGTACCAAATATTTTCTAAGGCAATTTACCGATAGCGGAGGTCTTGCGTGTGTCTACCCATTGTACAGCGCTACGGAATTGGATGGCGCTATATAAAACAATAAATAATAATAATAATAACCAACATTCTTTGCTTAATTCACAGAAGAATATTTCCTTCATTGTACAAACTTTAATTTGAACAAAATTTAACAAGTTGCATTAATTCGTACAAATCTCCAAAAACGAGAAGTATCCCCAACTAATGAAACGAAAACAAATCAAAGGGCTCTGAATTTTTGCTTGTGTTTCATTGATTTTTCACTCACTCACTTTTACTCACACTCTCTTTTGCTCACTCATTCTTACTCCAACTCTCTCTCACTTACTCATACTCACGCTTTCACTCACTGGCTCAACGCCTCCCTACATTTTCGATTTATCGTTTATATGTCCTTTCAGTGGCGTAACAAAAAATGTCAGACACACAGTAACATACACATATGTACTTACACATACAACAACATATTATATATTTCACACACTAACATACTTACACATGCACAGTAACAATAAACTTACACATACTAACACACACATGCACACACACTACCATACTCACCCTCACACAATAAAATACTGACTTACACACCCACAGTAACATATATACACACATTATCATACTTACACACCCACAGCAAGATATATACACGCATTATCACACTTACACACCCGCAATAACATATATATATACACACATTATCATACTTACACACCCACAGTAACATATATACAATCGCTTACAATAACTTTAACACCCCACAGTAACATATATATAGCACAACATTATCATACTTTACAAACACCCACAGTAACATATATATACATCAGCGCAATGAGACATTACACAACTCCACAGAATCATATGATACGGAGACCATGTATTATATACTATCACCCCAGTAACAATAAAGTTGACAACACGCATCTATCACACTTACACACCCACAGTAACATAGTATATACACCATTATCACTACTTATTACACCCACAGGTAACATGATATAACACGCATATCCATACTTACACACCCACCAGTAACCATACTATAACACGGCATTATCATACTTACACACCCACAGTTAAAACAATATATACACGCATATAAATCTAACAACACCCACAGTATATATATACGCGCATTATCCATTACTTACACCACCCACACAAGCAACATATAGTACACGCATTATCTACACTACACACCCCACAGTAATATAATATCACCAATTACATACTTACACACCACAGTAAACATATATACCATCGCATTATCCCATACTCTGACAGCCCACCCACTAGGTGAATTATTAATGCCAGAGCAGCCTGCCCAATTATCATATCTTACACACCCACGTAACATATATACACGATACATCTTACACACCACAGTAACATATATACACCATTTCATACTTACATCACCCTACAGTAACATATAACACAATCACACTTACACACCCACAGTTAACATTAACCGCATTATCATACTACACACCGCACAGTAAATATACACCACGCATATCACATCTTCACACCCACAGTAACCATATACTCACATTATCATACTTACTACACACCCACAGTAAACATATTATCACGCATTATCATACTTACACACCCACATACATATACTAGACATGCATTATCACACTTAACACACTTATCCACAGTAAAAACATATTATATTCACACATTATGGATACTTCACACCCACAGTAACATATATACTCACGCATTATCGATTAACTTACCAACACCCACAACTAACATATATACACGCATTATCATACTTACACACCCACAGTAACATATATATACATGCATTATCACACTTACACACCCACAGTAACATATACACACGCATTATCATACTTACACACCCACAGTAACATATACACACACATTATCATACTTACACACCCACAGTAACATATATACACGCATATCATACTTACACACCCACAGTTAACATTATTACTGCATTATCATACTTACACACCCACAGTAACATATATACACATATTATCATACTTACACACCCACAGTAACATATATACATGCATTATCATACTTACACACGCAACCTACCTTTGTTGGCTCAGGAAGCCAGTGCCAGCTATTCTACAGGCCATTTACAAAGCTCATACAAACAAAGATAAAAGAGTTAAAAGAACACAATATAATTATTACTATATTATTATAATGAGTGGTAGCATATTAATATTTTCATATTAATTTTGGGATTGCATTTAAATATATTTAATGTTTTATTTATTTAAATACTGTATAGTTATGTTACTATATTATATATAAATAGTATGTATTGCATTATATTATTAGCTATAGTTAGCACTAGTAACCCATACAGCTTCATGTGAAGTTTAATAATAATAATAGTACATTTCCGTACATTGCCTATGCATGAGAGTGATGAATATTATTACATTCTAATACAATCTGCATCAAATATATTTCTCCCAGGCTCCATCCTAAAGAATGGCAATTTAAAGTGGAAGCAAAGGGTTAAAAGGTTATCAAAACATCAAATATAATTTAGCGTTTCAATGTATCTTGGTTTTATTTGAAAGGGAATAGTAAGGTAGACTCATCCATCGCCATCACTTTCTCCCCATAATTCACCCAATAACAGTGCCTTCTTTTTTTTTCTCTCTGACAAAGATTTCATTATTCGGAGCAATCGTTTTCGCCCGATTCGTGTCGGCAGGCAGAGATCCGAATTAAGCCCACATGTTTCAGTAACTCAGCGCAGCTCTGGCGTCGCTTCACGGTTTGTTTTCTGAATTTCACATTGTTATATATTCATCGGAAGACGTAATTACCAAAATGTAAAACACGGAGAAATATCTGCTATAAATCACTATTTCAAAAAAAGTATCTTTACTTTTACAAGATGGGGTTGGATAAGTTTAAGTGAATTGGAACCGTCCAATTAACATATACAGGAACATTATGCATATCGCTGGCAAGAAAACAGTATAAAAAAAGATTTCAGATGCAATATAAATGAGACTTCATATAGATTTGCTGCAAAATTATTCTTATTTTTTTTTCAACAATTTACAAAGAGCTAAATAAATGATATCAATGAATAAAACTGAAATAATGGACTTCAAGAAGCAAGAGAGTAAATTTGGAAAGAGTCTTTTGGCATCCCATTGTACAACGCGGCATAGTATTTATATTGTATCTATATATATATATATATATATATATATATAAATATAATAATTAATACACATACTTATAAATGCCTTAAAGAAAAGTAACCAGTGTGACAGCTGCAATCGTATAAAAGAATATATTAATGTGGTTTATTTAGAATTTATCTAGTAGGTAATAATAAAAAGTAAGAAAATTGTTGATTTTTTTTTCTGTGTAAGACTCTTATGTTTCTGTGCTATGATTATACGTTAGAATTCCAACTATAGTCACAGTAAGGTTATTACAAAATGCCTGCATGAGATGATTAAACATGCTTTTAAATTAACAAACTATTTTTTTAATGTTTTTTTTTATACAAAGGTTTGGACACTACATTTATCTATAAAGAGCAGAATGAAAGACCGTTATGGGGTCTATAATACACATTCCCACCAGGCTTCCTAACATCAAGACCCTTTTATCTTTAGCGAGATCTTCACCTTTGCTGAACTAAATTGACCAAAGAAGTTGTTTCTTTTTTATGTTTCTTGCCATGTCCTAAAATTGTGATGGAAGCTCCTGAGTTTAAATGGCTTTTATTAAGTACCCTGGGATGTTAAGCTCTATCTGCTCTCATTGTATATACTAACTGAGGAATAACAGAAAAGGTTTTCTATGTTTTTTTTATTTTTTTTTTTTATTTTTTTTATTTTTTTTTTAGACATCTCTATCTTTTTATTTTTGATTATATATATTATATATGATATATTATATATATTTCAAAAATAAAAAGGATAGAGTGCTAAAAAAAAAATAATATTAAAAAAACATAGAAAACCTGTTCTTTTATTTCCTTTCTGTATATATTATAGATATATATATATATATAGTATATATATATATTATATATTATATATATATATATATAGTATATATATTATTAGCGTATTACATACTACTTGTTATGTCCTGTCTACCCATTGTACAGCACTGCGGAATTAGATGGCGCTATATAAAACAATAAATAATAATAATAATAAGAAATTATTACATAGGCTCATTCAGTGTACAGAGCTATAACCTGGGAGATTCGGAAAAAGTGACAGATCCGCTTTAAAAAAGGTTCATCGTATTCACAGTCTTGTGAATGGGTCCTCTTTATATTAAAAAACAAACTTCTTTTTTTACGGATACATGTTATATAACCCGCTGAATGGTTAACGAAGAGTCCTGAAAAAAAGGAGTAAGAAAATATTCTGACCACATCGGCCATTATTACTCACAACATATTCTCGCACCACGTTATTGAGAAAAAAGAAACATCCTTTAACGACGCAAATGTTTCTGAAAGAATCTCTAAATCTTATTTATTCTGGATCTCCATGTCTGCTGCGCAATTAGCAACAAGCACTGTTTATAAACATGTTTTTGTTCCAATCTGTATTTATTTAAAATATAAAGAAAAAAAAAAGGAAGATATCTCCAGAGTCTATGGGCATGGTGTCCAAGATGAAATAGTGCCACCCACATTGATGAGCAGAGGAACAGAGTTTGTTAGTCTTGCTTTTCTATAACAGATCTGTATGTGCCTCATTACAGCCACATGAAATGAATAAGATCATTGGGAACCCACTAAAAATGCAGCGTGTGCTGACTTTAGCCACATATTGGAAGAGAGAAGGGAAAAATAAACCACAGGATAACTTTTTTTTTTCTGTAATAAATGCGTTAAAAAAAATAAAAAAACCCTATCCACATTGCGATGATATGACTCCATTCACAACTGTAGCGAGCTGAAACACATGAAGTAAGCTATAGGAATACATATCATTTAGACCTTTAATAGCAAGAATGTGGACTCCTTCCAGGTTTAACCATATCTCTTGCATGGTTGATGATGATGATGATGACAGTAGGTCAATTAACTCCACTAGAAGGCACTAAAGCTATTGAGCTGTGAGCACATTTCTTCTTTTTAGAAGGAGGGAGACTTTGGTTACGACGACTTTGTTTTAGTTACCTCCAGCGCTGCCCTAGACCTAACCCATGGCAGCACTACCAGCCGCCACTCCATGCCGCTTCCCTTACTTCTAAGCTCCAGAATATAATAGACTCCTTTTAAGCGTTCGGAGCTCTGGGTGGAAAATTAACCATGGAGGCTGTGCCAACTCTTTACAGTGGTCCATAGTGTTAGTGCGCTGAATGGTGCGATCATTGACCTCCCTATTAACCGGTATGTTCAGCAGCGGCACTATAGGGAGCCTGTTTACCCCCCAAAAAGGCAATGGGTTCCCTGTTATGCTCCAGAGGGGCAGCCACCTCCACTGGACTTGCTGGCCTGGATACACCACTATGGGGAACGTTTCCATGAGAGGCTCAATTTACCTGCTTCTTCATTAAAGCTCTTGGGAGTACTGGAGAGCATGAGGGGGCAGAAATCATCAGTTTATGCCCCAGGAGGTCATAAGGCAGGCAATATACAGTATTTAACACTTGTACTCGTGTTTCAACCAAGATTAGTTTAATTTTTTTTGTCCAATATGGGATTATTAATGGCAAATCTTTGGATCCTTCCACTGGTAATATTAGAGAGTCATGAAAACTCGTTATAAAATGCAAGCGTTGGCTGCACAGCTCCAGTCCGTGATGTCTGCAAACAGACCACAATTTATGAATATCTCAGCTTGAGCACAAGCAACAAATTAGAAATTAAACCACTTGTATTCAGGCACAAATGCCCAGAATTCCTGCCTGCGGAGCCTACAGAGGCTGGGGTTGTGCGGCCCTGCTCTTACGTGAATAGGACACGTGAAATATTAATGTGTCATAACTACTGAAATTCAAATCAATTTCAAAGCAGAGGAAAAATGAAAACATAAAAATAAAACAGCTTTGTTTAGGGCTTTTCTTTGGAAACCTTCCGGTGCGTCTCCTAAAATTACCAGCATGGAGCTTCCCCTCTTCTGGCGGAGTTGCGTTGTGAAAGGCAGGGTTGGCAGGGTTAGTAGGAGCCGTTAATAATTAAGTCAAGACATCAAATCTTTTCTCAGATATTCGTTTCTCTCTGACGTGTTGAGATTTGAATCCACGGTCATCAGGAAGTGAACCTGAAATCTAATCAAGGGCTTTAGCCCCCCATCGATATTGCCAATGCTGCCTTCTAAACTATGAACGGAAGACACACCTTTATCAGGCAGCTAAAGCCGATACTGTTCATAACTATTAATATGGAATTGAACTTACCTGCCCAGTGGCCAGAGGGGGTCATGGGAGAGATAAAGAAAATAAACAGAGAAAGAAAGAGGAGGAGAGGTATAGAGAAAGAGTGGTAAAGCAAAGAGATAAAAAGAGGAAAAAGGAAAAAGATAGAGAGAAATAGGGGAGAAGAGAAAGAGAAATAATCAGATAGGGGAGAAATTATGACAAAAGGCAGAAAGAATGAGAGTGAGTGTTTTGAAAGTCTTTGCATATTATGGCAAACAAGTGTGTGGATGTAAGGGCAAGTGAAAGTACGTTTGTACGAATGTGTTTACAGGCCACACGCCAGACTGAGCCCTGACCCAAGACTCCAAGAGGAGACTACCGCGGGTGCAATCTAGACATTGGATAAATCTATATCTGTGCTAACCATACATATTCTTTTTACGTAACCTCAACTGATTATTTCTTCCGAAAAATGAATGGAGGTGGGGGGGGGGAACAAATTTCTGCTTAAGGCTCGGGAATAGAATTATGTGGTTTGGCAAAAAGAAACAGAGTCTTTCTATCTTCAGGTCACCACTTAAACCTGGTTCAGGTTGGTAGTAACTGATATTCATTACGGTACTGCAGCTGTTGGGGATCTTAGGTAAAATTAGTTTGCGGTCTTGTTCTCGATGTACATCAGTTTATCCACATCAATACCACCTCTGTCACAAACCTCGCGCAGCTTGGCCATTTGCTCTGAAAAGTCCAGAATTAATATATATTTGTACGAGATAACCTCCGTCTATTTTTCCACCGCGTTATTCAGATTATTAGGGTTTTTTTGCTTTCTCTTTCACAATTTAATAGGGAAATGGTATTTGTTTTGTGATTTTTTTTCTTCTATATAATCGGAGTTATCAGGGGGAGGGGGGCAGGTGATCATATAAACCATACCTTCTTGAATACAGGTTACAAAGTATATAAACATGTCTCAGACTCTCTACTTATCCTGAAAATCTAGCTGTACATAGGTGCAGAGACCACTTTTTAATCCAATGTAGAATTAAATCCATATAAAAAAAAGAAGAGTTTAACGATATTCTAATATGTTTGGAATTACAGGCTTGTATGTTTTTTTATTAGGAAGGGGCATCTCCTGGTATGGTTTTTAGATGTCATTACGGTCTAAATCATTTTATCCTGAAGGACAGTAGAGGGGGACAAAGTATGTTAGAGGGGACATGAGGTAAGAAAAAAAATTATACAATGCAGCATTTGTCCTACGCCGTGTGCCACTTTCTTGAGGTTTGAGTTTATCAACTCAATACTAGATTTAGAACAGCAAAATATTTTTAGAATCTTTTTATTTTGTTATTTCACACAATTTAAAAAAAAATTTAATCACATAATGGAAAGTACAAGCTATCACACTTTTCTACAAAACGTTAAATTTCATCCTCCCTGTCGTAAAATTGTCACAAATATTTAGAAGAAGAAAAAAAAAAAACCCCATACATGCTTCCCACCACACACTACGCCCTGTGCCTGCTTGGAAAGGTATTAGTTTCACCAATATTTCTTTATTAGGTTTCTAAAGCAAGCTCAAAGGTTGTTAGAAGCAGAAATGTGAAGGCCTAAAACCACATGTTTATTTTTCTGAGCTATAAAAAGTTTATAGATGCAGGATGGATCCTTATAGGGCACATGGCAGTAATTTGCAACCGCATTCCGTTCTGATACAGAGAATCACTGTCCTACACCAGAGGGAAATCCTTTTTAAAAATGATTAGAAGCCCAACGAGAACACACACATTTCCAAAAATATATCACAAATATAAAGATAATTTACCATTTCCTCTTGGCCAAAGTCTCCGCATTTTAACTTCATTAATAAGCCCTGTGTGGCGTTAAAGACACACTTTTTTTTAAGACATATAGAACAAGTCCAGCCCCTGGAGCTTTTTAATGAAAGGCGTCCTTAGAGGCAGATCTCCGGTGTCAGCATATGGAAACCAAAGACCCTCCTTTTAAACATTGAGGTGTAAACCAATGTACTCATTGAGATCAATATACAGTATTAACCACATCCCTGGCACAATGTCCAAACTTCCTTCCCTTTACCCCAAATCTACATGTTACAGCCCTATACACTAGATAAACCTATGGAGTTTGCTGATTAAAGAACGAAAGATATATATATATATATGTATTAGAAAACCACTCTATTTGCAACTTATTGGTCTCATGATCTGCATGACTACCCCCCCTTAAGGTTTTTCCCATGTTGTTAAGCTGTTGATAATCGTTGATGGGTTCAGACAGGGTAATATCTTTTTGTAGCGGTTTAGTTAAGTGAGCTGGTGTGGGTTCAAGTCTAAGGTACCAGTCTCTACTTGGTAGTTGAGTGTAGGGAACATCTGGTTTGGCGCATGCATACTCACCTACCTCTTTTTAAGAAGACGATTCTCTCCTCTAAGCTGAACTTTGTCCAAACCCTCAATGTCCAGGACTATATTTTAATTGTCTTGGAGTTCTACCGTATACCACTTTGAAATATAATTTGTCCATCACACATACAGACCCCCATATCGGCACATGGAGATATATCACGAGGAGTTCTGCTCATCGCATTGATGGAATTTAACTAAACTATATGTTATTTCAGAAAATTTAGTACTAGAATATTATAATTGGGGTAGAGCCAGACCTTACATTGGTACCAGTGGGTCCATGGGACCCAGGGGGCACTTTAGCAGGGGCAGCAATTTGCTTCCCCAAGGCATGTTCTTTCGGGATAGATTTGTGGAGAAAGAGAAGCGTTGCTGCAGCTCTCTTTCTTCGGGAATCTATGCATTATTCTGGCCTCCTGCTTCTGTCTTCTTCCACTGAGTAAGAGTTTTGAGAGAGCGTGCTTGAGAGCGTGAGAACAGGGCCCCCATCAGAAATGTTGGGGCCCCTTACAGAACAAATGGTCTGGCCCACCTTCCCAGATGATCCTCCACCATCACCTCCTACTCTTTTTGGTGGCAAAGATGGCACACAAGCAGGCTGTTTGGGGGGAATTGGCAAGATGTTTTGTGGCAAAGATGGCACAATCTGGGGGCACTGGCAAGCTATTTGGGGAAAAATATGGCACAGGCAAGCTGTCTGGGGACAGATATTGCACTGGTGTCTCAATACAAATTATTGTTTTCCATACCTTGCATTTTTAACCACATTGCTACTGCTCTTGGATCACATCCAAAAACCACCTCCTCCAGTCCCCTGAATTTTTTGGTCCTGTAGATTCGGGAGTCTGTGTAAGCAGGCCTCCGAGGACAGCCAACCTCTACAATTATAACAGTTGTATCCCTTGATGGCAGCCCTGTATGAGACAGCATGCGAGTGAATTTATTAATCATGATATACTCTGAATGATGTGGGCATGGTTTTAGTGGGATGGCTTTGGTTTTGTGGGGGGGGGGGGGCAGCATTTCATTCTTAGGCAGCACAATGTCTTGGGCTGGCCCTGATTAGAGATATTTCACTTTTTCTTCAAAAATGATTGCAGTACAAAAAACACACATATCGAATAAAGAGTTCTTTTGCAAGCTAACTGGAAACAGAAAATATATATTTGACTTCCAAAATTCTGACAGCCTATAGGACGTAATGTTCCCACTAATTAATTCTTCCATATTTGTGTCTTACTGATTTTTACCTTTGTTCCCGAGGGGGGGGGGGCTATATTAAAAGGGAAGAACGATCACTGTTCTTATTTCTTGACACGTTCAGACTAAGACGCAATAAGCTACAGATTGAGTATTACTCATCCAAAACGCTTGGGGCCAGAAGTATTTCGGGAAAGGGATATTTTCAGATAACAGTTTTGGGGTGCTGGTGTTGGAGAATGGAGGTTGGGGATATTTTATTCCCGTTCTCCACTCCAACAACGTCACGGCAGAGATGGGAAAAGGCTCTACAGACTATAGGACAGGTCAGACACTAGCAACAGGAGCACGCCTTGTCTCTCGACAAGAAGTGGCTATCCTTTACGTGAACGGCCCTTATCTGGAAAAAAAATTCAGATAAGGGATTTTTGGATAAGGGATACAAAACCTGTATTTCATGATGGCACATTTGCTATTATACTGCCTGGCCACATCTGTAACCAGGACTCTTGGCACCTGGGTCAGGGTTGGAGGTCCTGCCCAAATCTGCTTCTGGAAATAGAAGGAGCTATTGAATCTGCCATGGAAGTGCCCCATACCATGCTGACGTGCCCGTCTACCTGCCTAAATCCATTGAGTTGCTGCGACGTGATTGGCTGATTAGCCATTTGTATTGACAAGCAATTGAACAGGTGCACCTAATAAAGTGACCAGTGAGTGCATATGTTGAGATCCTTTAATCTTTCCTGATCATTTTTATCCTTCAAACCAGTCACCTTGTTAATAATGTTTATTTCATGGGGTCTGGGGGTCAGTCATAAGTCGTCTACTTAGAGAATATCATGTTGGTAAATATAGGAACCTTTAAGTATTTTTAAGATAGATTAGGAATTAGTAAAATTACACGGCAATAGATTGAAAGTAAACCGACTATGTAGGAACTTTTCAATGGGATCTCGACCTCAAATAATTACAGATAACAAAAACAGAAATTAAAGGAGTTTTTCTCACTTCAGAATTTACTCCTTTTTCTAAACATATGGTCTACTCTAAAATAACATTTTCACCACTACTTGAAATAGATACAAACAACGTCACTCAGCTGCTGGTAACCATAAAGGAAATCGGTAAGGACTTGTGAAGGATTAATTAACCAGCTATGCAAACCTCTATGACATCGCAGACCAAAAGGAAATAACTGTGAGTTGCTGTCACACCACACGGGTAATGACTGCCAAATTGAAACAGATCTGGGTAAAGGACTGTGCCAGTACGGCAAACAAGGGGATATCATTGCAACAAGCAACATAGTATCTATAATAATGTGCCCAACCAAGGTGTCTCGAACCATCGCAGCATTCTACAAAGAACGATCATGTTAAATATGGCTTGGAGCTTTGGTAGCGGGCCATGTGTCAGTAGATTCGATACCATAACCTTTCTGGTAGATCCACCTAGAATCATGTAGTGAGATCCTGTAAGATCCACTCTGGTTGAGGGATACTTGAATGCCAATTTTTAGAAAAACTAAACACAAAAAAGTATTTAGCACAAGAGAATACTGGTGAGCATTAGTTGAAAGAAAAAGGTTGTACACATACCTCCCACATGTCCATATGCGTGTTTCTCTTCTCCGCTTTTACACACTTTTTTACCTCTTTGCAGAACGATAACGTACTGGAGTTGATTGTAAGCTCACCTGAGCAGGCTCCTCCTTACCTGTTGTCTCAGTAAGTCTACTTGTTATGTTATACACAGATTAGCCAAAACATTATGACCACCTGCCTAATGTGTAGCTTTGCTGCTAAAACAGCCCTGACCCGTCGAGGCATGGACCCCACTAGATCTCTGAAGCTGTGCTGTGGTATCCGGCACCGAGACGTTAGCAGCAGGTCCTTTAAGTTGTGAGGTGGGGGCTCCATGGATGCGTCCCGGTGCCGCGTGTTCTCCAGGTAATCGATGCACCCGGCCATCCACATGATGTAAAACGTGATTCATCAGACCGGCCACCTTCCTCCATTGCTCTGTGGTCCAGTTCTTATGCTCACGTGCCCATTGTAGGTGTTTTCGGCAGTGGACAGGGGTCAGCGTGGGCACCCTTCCCAGCCTGCGCCTACACAGCCCGATACGCAGCAAACTGTGATGCTCTGCGTGTTCTGACTCCTTTCTATCAGAACCAGCATTAACTTTTTTAGCAGTTTGAGCTACAGGAGCTCTTCTGTTTTGACCACGTCGGCCAGCCTTTGCCCCCCCCATGCGCATCATTGAGCCTTGGGCACACATAACCCTGTAGTCTTCCTTCCTTGGACCACTTTTGATAGGTACCGACCACTAGAGACTGGGAACACCCCACAAGAGATGCAGTTTTGGAGATGTTCTGACCCAGTCGTCTCGCCATCACAATTTGGCTCTTGTCAAAGACTCTCAGATCCTTACGCTGCCTATTTTTCCTGCTTTTAACATCAACTTTGAGGATGAAATGTTCACTTGCTGTCCAATATATCCCCCCCACTGACAGGTGCCATGATAACAAAATTATCAGTGTTATTCCCTTCACTAGTGAGTGCTCATAATATTATAGCTGATCAGTGTATACTGCTTGTCATGTCCTGTGACCATTGTACAGCACTGGGGAATATTATACCTCTATATAAAATAATAATAATCATAATACAATAACAACAAACTTAGCTTTAAAGTTTGCAAAGTAAAATGACTGAAGGATAAGTGAAAGTACTAGAGTTCAGCTGTAAAAGGCATTACGATATACCGACTTACAAAAAGTAGCTAATTTGACATTAAAGAGATATTATACAAACAACCAAAATCCAAAATTAAAAAAGACATTTTCCAATGCCTAAGTTCAGCGCTAGAAAAATAACATATTCAAACATCAACCCCATTGTCCCATGGAGAGATGAGTAACTATTTTATGTTCTATTTCTCCCAGTAAAACATCTCCTTCCTGAACCGTTGGGATCCCTCCAGATCCAGTGTTTCAATAAACATTTATCTGGGCAGAATACAGAAAAAAGGTTATAAAATAAAAAAAAGAAAAAGAAAAATATAAACAACAGCCAATGTATTAAATTAGTCACTCCAAAAAGCACAGAGAATGTCTTAAAATAGGGACGGCAGCCTACAGGTCTCTGCCTCTCCATCGATATGAAGCACAAACGATCAAAAAAGGTCTGAGATCTCCGCGCAAGCCAACAAATAAAGGTGCCAACGTCTCAAAAGCGCTTTCACCTTCATTTGTTGGCTCCGGCGGAGATCTCCCACCTTCTTGTTCATTGGTGCTCCATGCAGATTAGACATTAGTCTTAGGAGGATAAGCAGGTGTTTACTTTTTTTTTTTTTTACTTCTTAAATAAGGACGGTCTTAAATATGCCATCACGTTCTTTACGAGAAACTTCATGTTTGTATAATTAATGACCTTACAGGAAGATTGGGCTCGGTTGAGAGAGGCGAAAAAAAAAAAAAAAAAAAAATGTCCATTTTCAAAACTGGTGTTAATTTCCACCCTGGAAAAAAAATCTCTTTTTGGAGAAAGCCTATAGCCGCGCCAAATCTTCCTGACATGGAGGGCACGGGTTGAACGTTAACCTGTGCTTGCCTGTTATTGACGGTGCTGTATAGCATCCAATGCTTTATTTGCCCCCTATGGGAAATCCACCTCCTCCATAGAGAGAATTTACTTCTTGCACGTTCACCAGAAAGCCACTGGGGATAATGGTCGGAGCATGTTCTCGTTTCACACAGATCCACATGTGATATGTTTACTAGAAGACCCTCTTATGGGATCACACAGCATTTCGCACATCCTCTCTTACCCCTCGTATTAATAACATTGATGTTCTTTTGTTATTTTGTTTCTGATTCATACAATCCTCACCATCTCCCACACCAAATCTGTTGGGGGGGGGGGGTATGGAAAAACCTATCTGTGGCCAAACGATCTTAAATCTAAACCATGTGTAACCGTGTGAAATCCTTTTACAGGCAGCTACATGGTTAATGTGAGTCAACGGCTATTGAGTTTAACCCTTTCTACTGCACAAAAAATTCATTTCACTGGGAAACAGGTATACAGGTATTTTAACCCCTTCAAGACCGGGACGTACCTGGTACTTCCGGGTCAAAGGTCACCAGCAGACCAGGACGTACCAGGTACGTCATCGCTGATACGCGATCCAGCGTCGCTTTGAACGCTGGGATCGAGGGGCGGCTGCTATGACCGCTGGGTGTTCTCCAGGTTAGCGATCAGTAGCAGCCACCCCCCCCCTCAATTCCGTGCACGTGATCGCTTTGCAGCGAATCAGGAGCACGGAATTTAAATATTTTAAAAAAAAAAACTGCGGTCTTCAAGGGAAGACGCAGTTTGCAAATGCCGGTCCGGAAGGGGTTAATTATGTACTAAGTCTTCATAGAGTATTATTGTCGTGCCAGGTGTAAATACATGTTCTCATGATATATATATATATATATATATATATATATATATAATTAGCAGGAAGGTAACAGGAAGAAAGATTGTTAAATGTTTTTTAATAGTTTGTCATGAATAATCTTATATGTGAGATCCAAAGAATTTTTTTAAATGATCTTTTTGTCCTCTAGTACATTTTGTTCTTTCTAGTTCCAGCGCTCAAAATGTAAAGATCTGCCAAAATCAATCATCTTTCATATCCGTAATGATTTTGCTTGTGTTATATCCGCTTAGCGCTTGATCGAAAAAAAAAAAAAAGGATGCTTGCCTTCTAAATGTGTTTTTGTAGCTGGGTTCCACGTAGAGCCTTTAAAACGTCCAGAAGCTGACTTTCCACGTCACGAGAGGTCACTGATCCGTTTATTTAAGATTCATAAGCATCTCTCACAACAGTATGAACCCAGGCCAAAGTTAATAAACTACCATTTTCATACATCCCTAACTTTTGTACCGCAGGGGTCTGCAAATATTCGGCTGCAGTGCAGAGAATTCTCAGCAATAACCGGAGAGGTTACAACAACATCACCTCCACACAGCTCTTGCTGTATTTTGTAACAACGTTATGCGCTAACTAAACCTAGATTATGGTTTTTACCTTTTAAAATAAGCATATCTGTATGAAGAAAAAAAAACCAATACTATTGTACCCCATGGACATCACCACCATCTCAGCTTTCTGTTCTTGAGTGTACTCACACACTTTGGGACAACTTAAAAGACTGTCTTTAAATGCACATTCAGGGGTAGGATTCGGCCATCTATGAACAGTCAGAATGGATAGGTAACCTGCGCATGCAACTTATACTAGTGACCCAGAGAGGGCGCTGAACCCAAGCACCATCCAGGTCCCATACTCATCTCTAAAGGGGTAACACTACCACACACACAGCCACTACCGTGTGCACCATGGATTGATAGGCGTACCTGGGAATAGGCTTTCTGGAGTTCTCTCCCTTCAAGGGGGCAGGGCTAACCACCGATGAGGGCGGACCTGGCTGAAAGAGAGGCGTGGTTAGCTGCAGACAAGGGCCGGGCTAACCCCCCTATGGCATTAAATAAGTTTGGAATGGGAGGAGAATTGGACAGGCGTGGATGCAGCTAAACACAACTTCCCTGCCCTAGATAACAATAAGAGCGACCCGGAGACTCAAGGTAGCATCACTTTACCCAGAGACTCCGGGTCTACTCACCATGTATGTTACTAGCTATAACGCCTGTCTACATACTAGACTCCTTAGCTAGGTGAAGAGACTGCCAAACTCAACTAATCCCCAATCCCTCATAATAAGCAGAGGCTCAGGCAACTGGAAGCTCCATGGAATGACATACTCTGATGGCAGATGACAGCTGGTATTTTTGTGGCCAAAAAAAGGTTAGACCATCATGGGACGGAGGCAGCATTCGCCATCAACTGTCAAAATCACGGACATGGTTTGTTTACCATCATATGACTTCCTTTGTCATCAACTGTCGCTTTAGCATCTGAACAAAATGTCCATGATCGGTGAAACAGGAATTTAAAACAAATTTGTGTTTTCATGTTTGACAACCAGTACACAACTCCTGCCTTTTATTATTATTGGTCTACGGCTTATAGTATCCAGACCACATGCTAACAACTCATAAAGTGCAAACCAAAGTGACACAGTTACAGCAAGAACTTAGACTTCACTGCACATATCCCCAATATTTACATATATTTATAGATATACTTACACATATACTCACACACATGCAGTCATACTATACGGGAGCAAGATTCAAGTGATATTTATTGTCTGAAATGTTCCAATGTTGAATTAAAATGTTTCAAATATTCAAAGCTATAAAATATTGTGAAAAAGTAGACTTCCTGATATAAAAGAAACCATAAATCCCCCCTCCTTTTTTTCAGACAGAAGGAAAAAAAAAAAAAAGGTATCAATGTGATATTTTGTGTGAAAGGGTAAAAAAAAAAATGTACAAAAGAGTCGAGTTGGTAGAAAACCCCCAGAGGGCATACTTTTCTTGCCTTTGGGAGTCTGACGGAAGTCTCTTGCAGCCAAGTGCACAATTCCTGTATAATAAATTGGAATAAATTTCAAATGCGTTTTCACTAAGCACTGAAGCATTCTTAAGACAACCGGAGGAAATTCTGTGTTTAAGCCTACTTTCAAATACCTGCTGTCACTTTCAATGTACAATGCCCTAACTTATATCCCAAACCCCCCCTCATTTACTTTTATATTCTTTGTAAGAAATGAAAACCCCTTTTTATCAGTAGACAAGTGTTTTTGTATTTTTAGCACAGGATACATTTTCAAAAATAAAAATAAAAAAATCTAAAATTTAGCTTCTGCTACATTTTTAACGATTAATTGGGGGGGGGTCCGCTTTTAAAGTAAATCAAGTGAAATTTGAGATTCATTGGCAACGTCTGAAGCCATCCACCAAACCAAGAGACATCTGTTGTCTTGCAGGATGGAGATCCATCGCTCCAGAGACCATGGCTCTGGGGTCCAATAGCGGCACTCTGCACTCCACTCACACCCGCCGTCGGGCATTGCAATCTTGGGTTTTGTCTGCATATGATCAGTTATGGAAACTTATTTAATTAAACGTCTGATGTACAGATCTCGTGATGACATTACTTCCAGGGAAGGTATTGAACATGCAGCTGAATGTCCCAACCATGGATAGACATTTTACGAGAGCTTGCGCAACCTACATGATGGTTAGAATAACTTGGTCTGTTGTAAGCCTCTCTGATTTAAGAGCGTCTTCATCTTGGTAAATTAGCTTAAATGCTTGTTTTTCCGCTTTGCGAGGTCTGCACATGTATTTTACTCACTCAATATGAGGGTTGGTTTCCAAAGGAAAAAAAGGTACACGCAGAAGTACAGCTGGACATGGGTTGTGGTCCACTAGACAGTATTCTTTGTTTAAGCCCCCCCAGAAAACACCCTGGCGTGATACTATTTAAAATTATCCTCTTACCAGCGCTGGGACTGACTATACCCAAACACAAAGAACCACATCAGCCAACAGCCCTTAATTTGCTGGGGAAGTCCCACCTTGGCTTATAGCTCTGATCTTGGAGACGTTGTGATGTCGGGTCCTTTGGTTGAGAAATTTGTGAAAGATGAATAGCCAAGATATTCTACGCAAACTCCATTTCTCATGACCCCTCAGTGCAGACTGCATAGGAATCCTACTGTGATCCAAAGCAGGACGTTGTAAGGAAGAGAAGCCCCATGCGCATGGACAGAAAATAGTCTTCCTCCCAGTGTGGATATTTTTTAGGTAAAGAATGCATATTAAAGTGATTATGGGTAGGAATATGTTGTATATAGATGTCAGAATTAGAAATGTGAATAATCTTGAATATTTTAAGAAAATTATGACATTATTGTAATCCAGAACAAACTTAACTTTTGACAATATTTTGAGGCATCTTCATTTTTTACCCAGCGGTATTAACCCCTTAATGACAAAGCCGGTACATGTACGGGCTCAAAATGCAATTTTCATAGATTTAAGGACAACCTGTAGTCCTTAAGGGGTTAAAATATGCTGCTTATGAAGCTTTCAGGAGGAGAGTAGGTGATAGAGAGGTAATGCATGTGTAGTTGCCATTTAACGTATGGTATAGCACTTTCTGGGAAATCCCCTGCCATATAGTCTAATGACGTAGCCTTTGGTCCGAGGCACCAGCAGATGTATTGTAAAACACGAAGGATACCATGACAGCTTAGAGCGTACGTGGAGTCTTTAGTTGCAGTTTAAGTTTATTGAGCTAATATAGTAAAAGATAGTGTTTATAAGCTTTAGGGACCTCAGAGGTCTCTTCTGTAGAGGGAATAACAGGAATGTACATCGATAGAATCATAGAATGTGACGGGACATGAGAACCATTCTGCTAGTCTGACCATTTTAGATCACAGGTTGCCAGCTGACACCAAGGAATAGAGAGGAAGCATCCATTGTAAAATATATCAAAATGTATTTAAGTCCATAAACCATGAAATCAAAATGTGGGGTACATAGACAGGCACAGGCTAGACGCTGGAGAATTCAAGTAGAACGTCTTCCTCTGCAAACACCCGTTTTACATGTCACCCCATGCTAACTGGGGTCCCTCTGTAAAAACAGGACAGACATTTATAGAAGCAGCCAACTAGATCTTCATCCGCATTTATATAACTCCCTTCACTTGTCTTTTGTTTCATTATTCCTGGTTTATATTATCTTCTCTCACTTATATATCTAGAAAAGGTTTTATCGCCTTTTTTTTGGTTAACGGCAATTTTCATCTTCGTGTTTGTTTCGGTGAATCTAATGATGCACCTTGGTTTTGGCGCGAAGCAATGCAACCCCTCTCCTTATATTGATCCACGTTGATTGATGATCACCGGAACCCAAACACTCCTACGGTGACATCCAAAACAAAAGTCTCCACTTGTAAATCCTAAATCCCGCACAGCCTCCTTCCTTATTGGCTCCTCTACCAAGCGTATCACAAAATGTTTCTTCGAAGGATTTTTACATTTAAAGTCACTGGATTATTATTACTTTTTTCTTTCTTTTCCTTGTTACATTTTTTGTATGGAGAAAATCCTGTCTATAGTTAAGTATCCTGTTGGGCTAAAGACTTCAGGGGTTGTTCAATAAGTCAGGAGAATAAGAATGAGTTTCATGGTTACCATCCCGAGTTCTTGG
The DNA here is from genome assembly GCA_009364415.1 of Spea multiplicata. Classification (NCBI taxonomy): domain Eukaryota; kingdom Metazoa; phylum Chordata; class Amphibia; order Anura; family Pelobatidae; genus Spea; species Spea multiplicata. The sequence continues at coordinate 36,211 of VKOC01001318.1, read as the reverse complement.
AGGCCAGTAGACTGCAGCTGTTCTGGGGCATGTCCGCTATGCCAAAAGCAATGTACCATTTTTCCATTTTTTCCCCTGTATTACAACAAGCTGCCGAGTTAGCAGAGGTTCCTCTTGGTCTGGTTCCAGGAGACATTCCTCCGGCCTCTCGGCGGACTGCTAGGTATAGAAATGTTCTCAGTACAATTGTAGACCCCGGTTACGGGGCAAGTATGCGGCTGCCTCTGTTTCTGAGAGCGTTTGTTCTTTATGTTAAACATCAGTCGTCCAAAAATCACAGGATCTTTGTATTGTAGCTCTGTTTCATATTAAACTTCCCCAGATAAAGAAGCTTCCCTTGGTGGACCTTTAGAACATCGACCACAAGACAACCTGTCACGTGGATCCATGTTTATAAAGTAAGCTTACAAGTCCTCGGAGGTCACTTCCACAGATGCCTTCTCCGAAGATAACCAACTATTTATCTACTTGGGTCGTGGAGATTGGAGCATTTGATTTCTGGAAGGTCTGATGGAATCTGCTGATAAACCTTGCACATTAACATTGGCTGCCCACCAGTGAAAATGTAACTCCATTCATTAAAGCTGCCCGAGTCCGATAGGAGTTGACATTCAGGCCTCCCGACCGACTTTGGCACGGAATTCGAAAATGATACCATATAATATGCCTTCAGGTTCCATGAATGACTGTGCTGGTGTCGCTGGGAAACAGGGGGAATGGGATTAAAAAACTCAAACAGTAGCAGATAGTTTGCAGGATAAATAGAAAAAGGGAGCAGCAGTCTTTACACTCCATCACACTCAGTAATTTCATGCTATTTAGTTGTCCAAAACACACTTTAATTCCACAAAAAGCTGTTTTGTATTCCGATGCCAAAAGCAGGTAATTACGGATTTGTTTTCCAGACCTATACTGAGAAGTCTCAGAAGCCGAACTATATCAAGATTCATTGGTCTGTGTGTCCGATGATCTGGACCTCATTGTACGCATTTCATTACGCGAAGATTTATTGCCCTGTTCTGTTCTGTAAACGTGAATAGACAAGTAAGGTGGCTTATACCATGTTGTGGCTTTTCTGGTCAGAAACAGATTTGTAAATAACCGTCTGTCAGACTGTTCAAGATAGACAAACATACGCCGGACCAAGGAAAACAAAATCAAGCTTCTTACTTGGAGAAATTCATGTCGTGTCTTTATACTCCGAGGTTCTGCCAGCCAAGTCCGAAGTAACCTGTGATTGCGGACACCATCTGCTTGCATTGCAAATTGGCATCGCGAGTCAAGTACAGCAATGGGCTCGGTATACTAAATCGTATAATATTCAGTAATGCTTCAGACATGAAATGCGGTATATACAAGGACCTTATAGCCGATTGACGTCTAATGTCTAAGCGGGACACAACTCAACCTGATACGCATAGCTGCCAATAGTCCTGAATTTGGACAGAATTAGGGCACTGTGCGTTCAAAAGTGGTCAATGCTCGCCTAAAAAGATTTTCCATCAAAACACCTGTGAAAATAAGTAAAAGTAAAAAAAAAATGCAAGCTGTCAATCCAAAGCAGGTTTTTAATGCAAATATTTGTAACCATTTAAGCGCTCAAGGTAGAGGCGTGAGATGGATGAGAGACCGGCTAAGGCAGAATTACAATAATCAAGGCGTGAGATAATGAGGGCATGGACAAGAGCCTTAGTGGCATCCTGTGTTAGGAAGGGACGGGTGCGGGCAATGTTTTTAATGATGGAGATGGCAGATTTTTGAGACAGACTGAAGGGTGATATCAAGGCAGCGAGCGCGAGGACAGAGGCGCGAGCACCGTTAACATTAAGAGAAACTGATGAGGGAATGTTAGCACTGGAGGGAGGGAAGATAAGAAGTTCAGTTTTATAGACATTGAGTTTTAGGAATCGTGCAGACATTCAGTTAGAGACAGAGGAAGAGAGATTGGGAGGAGAGGTAGATCTGGGTATCATGGGCATACAGGTGGGTTTTGAATGTCAAAGGCTGAGAAGGCTTTCCCAAATCAGGTTGAGTAAAGGGAGAACAGAAGAGGTCCTTGAACTGAGCCCTCGGGTATCCGACAAAGGGGGAGAGGAAAAGGAGAAGCTGGAGGATCAGAACGGTAGGATGAGAATCAAGAGAGAGCAGATTCACAAAGACCAAGATCATGAAGAGTTTTAGGAGAAGATGATGGTCCACAGTGTTGAAAGCAGCAGAAAGGTCCAGTAGGATTAGCGTAGAGTAGGTCATCATTAACTTTAGTCAGGGTGGTCTCAATAGAATGTTGAGAATGGAGTCGATAAACAATTTGTTCTCTGGTCAGGTGAGGTTGTTTGGAGGAAATTGAATGAGTAAGAGGCAAGGTGAGAGAGGATAGGATTGGCTACAGCCATTGGCCGCAAGCCAAGTGCCAAGGTGCCAATGCGGTCCTGCTCCCAAGTCATGGTTTTACTAACAATACATTATTAGAACCGTATGGTTGCCACCATTACAGAATCGCTGCGAGAGAATCCGTGTGATGTGCGATTAATGGTACACATGAGTAAAAATAAAAAGGCATTACTATGTATGTTACATGGGACACACAAGCAATGTTTTCCTTCGTGTCCAGTAAACCTTTCCTTTGACTGAAAGAGTTTAATGATATTTTTCCGGGCCGACCCTTAAACACCTGTATGAATGAACCTAAAAAAAACATACCAACTTCAATGGCAATGAGGCAGTGATTTAAAAGGTCAGCGGCATCAATGACACAGATAATTACTGAGGTAGAAAGAGAGGCTTCACATCTTTGCTTTACCACAAAGAACACGGAACACAAATTAGAATCATGCTTTCCTCACCGGGAAAAAAAACCATGTATGTCTAGGTGGAGGAATTATGTGCACACCATTCATACACAATTTGCTGAACACTATATCAATCTATATCTAAATAAATAAGATTGTATTAACAAAAGAAATGTCATGAGACTTTAGTTCTGTATTTTGGCCAATGAACAAGCTCACCTGGTACGTTTCGGCAACCAATAGGTGGTCAGAAAAAGGTGATGCTTTGATTGAGTCATGTTTGATTAATTGGATGAGGAATACGACCTTCATTTCTAATGACAGATATTTCACTTAGTATTGAAGTCCAAATATTTTATGGTAACAAAGTAACACTGATGCGGACTCAAGAACATTAGTGTATATCAGAACCCAAAAGAATATTGAAACCAGAGGCTATTAATTACTTAAAGGTAGTATTAAAAACCCACACAGCGTTACAAATTGAGAATATTGGAATACAAGACATGCCATGAATCAGAAAGCTAAGAATCTAACCAGAAAACCTGAACTATTACCGAAATCTCTTTAAATACACAAGAAACAGAATGGGTCTCGAGAAGCTGCATCACCTAACCAATGATTACAGCTTGAATGTGGAACACACGCCACATTCAGTGTTCAGTAAGCAAGTGTATACGCACAGCAACGCTACAAAAGGGCCTGCTCACTAAAGGGAGTTTGCAGGAGAGATGTGGTTTCTTGACTTCACTGTACGCGGGTCCAACCCCTGTGGGCTCCTGCCGCAGGAAGAGCTTGGCCGGCCCTGTATGATGTATAGGAGAACCAGATATTTCTCACCTAGACCCTTGAATTATACATTACACGGGGCCAGCTTATCTCGCCTTGCTGGAGAAACCTGCCAGGTGTTGTTGCTAAACTCTCCCTTTAGTGAATAGACCTCAAAGAGATACACTTGTGTCCTTCTCCATCAACTCTGACATAAAGATTCAGGCGACATTATCACTTTAATTTCGACCTTAGCAAGCAGCTGTCCTAAAACAGGGCTTATCCTACAACTCATTCCATATGAATAGCTCAGAGTAATGAGAGTTGTAGTTCAAAAAGAGCTAAAGGGTTTGCAACCATCCATCATTTACAGGATGTACACACACACACATATATATATATTTATTTTTTTAATTTGGGGGAAAATATGACCCAGTGTAATTTGCCCTTTCTGCTGGTTCTGCCTCGGAAAGGAAACTTGTATAAATACAATGTTTAAGGCTAAAATAAGAGCTGACGGTGCGTTGACCTGTTGCTAGCGACAGGGCTCCGTGATGTGCATTCTTCCCCCACCTACACAGGATCCCAAACATCCTGCCATTAATTAGCCAGCTGGTAAACAAGCAGACGCGACTGAGGGGGGCCAGGAGATGACACATACAGTCGCGTCTGTCCATAGTCACAACAAATCAGCCCACTCGCGTCCCTCTCCGGCCCGCCGAATGTGAAGGAATACAGGTTTGCTTCAGGAGAACCCTTTATTTTATTTTTATTTTTTTTCTTCTTCTTCTTGTTACTTTTGTAACATCCGTGTCATTAACAGGCTAAAAATGGCATCCCCATCCTGCGGTAGGCGCTCTGTGAACACAAAACAGAAAATCTGCAATGAATTAGCGTGTCAGCGTCTAACATGGAAAACAGGCAGCTTTTAAGGCAGCGCAGAAAGCCTTCCTGTTTTGTTAATGATTCTGGCTTCTGCCTGCTCATACGCCTCGCTCCTTAAAATGTCTAATAAGGCAGGGCCACCTCCTCGTCCGTTTAAGAAGATGAGAAATCACTGTGGTTAACAAGTGGTTTGCAGCCGCGTTATAAGGAGCGGGCGAACGACAAACAGAATTTGGTTAGTAGGAAGGATCGGCTTATAACTCATGATTTCTTTATACAGATGTCAGGTTCATGTTCCACCCCTTACGCTTCCGTAACAGGGGGTTGCGGTGTCTGAAGTTTTAACAGGGTTTGTAAATACACAGAGATTACATTTTTTTTGTTACAAGTTTACCTCTTTACAAAGCATAAAACGAAAGGGAAGAATAATGCTATTTTTATTAGGATTAAAACTTTGCAACTGCGGTGCAAAACTGTTAATAAAGCATTGGGAAAAGAAGCCGATTTTGAGTCTCTATGGCAGCAGCAGCCATATTTGATGTGGCAACATTTCTCAGGGTTCAGTAGGGTCGCCACAATGCAAAAGGAAGGGTGGACCGGATAGTTCATTAGAATATCTTGCTTAGGCATATTTGAATATCCTGGCATTATGAAAGTTAACAAAATTGTTAAAGTGTATCAAGGTCTCTGTCCAATATGGAAAATAATATCAAGGTTTGCCTTATGTGTATCACGTAACAAATTGGACCTATAGAAACAAAAAGAGGGTCCTAGAAGGGGGGCTGTTAGAACCACAACAAGAAGAAGTGTCCAACATTCCAAATCAAGAAGAAGTTGAACTTTAGAAGGTCACATTGTGGAAATTGTATTGTAAAGGATACATCTTTAAAAGGTAAAAAAACGCCATTTTATCAGAACCTCTGTGTTTCTCTTTTTTCTTTGACCCACTGCAGACTGGATATGGAAAGATATCTACTAAACACTTGCATCTAATGGCACCTTGACCAATAGTGGGTTCCATCAATTTGGACAAGTCTAGAAAATCCCTTACAGCAACACGAGTTGGAAAAAGATCCCACCTGTCACCAACGGATAGAATCCATTTATACACTGGGACCGCTGGGTGTTTAAATCCCTGTCCGTCACTTTCTCAAAAAATCGAAACAACAACATGAGCCGACCCAAGCCAAGATTCAAACTATCACTACAATGACTGGCTCTAGAACCCTTTGTCCGGCACCAGCAGAGTCCAGTCTGGTGGCCCCTCCACATCTTCCTCATAACTCCACCATTACAATACCCTAAAATGTTTGTTTTCTCTAGGGTTTCAAATTCGTCTGGACTCTATGTAGATGTCATATGTTCTCCCACTAAATATCTACATCAGATTAGACACCTATCCTTGTCGGGTTTGCCAACGGCACCTGCCGCGGAAAAAAGATCCATATAGCCGAGTGCTGCCTCCTGCCACACTCCAATAACTACACCTTAAGCTAGTGTCCACTATGCCCACCCTCTTGTCTCTAAATGCTTACCACCTTAAAACAAAAATCCCATGGATACCGACAAAGCGTTAAATGCCGATGCAGCTACAGTATATTTCCCCCCCCAACATAAATAATTTAAAAACCTTAGCCATTTATATATAATCAGGTCTTTGTCTGCCGTCCCGCGTATACAGTAAGCAGCCCCAGTAGTAGCTTTACTACGAATATTAGACAAGCCGGTGGCTATAATTTACATCCTGTTCCGAAGGCTAAGAAAGGGTTAAAGCAATAAACATAAGGATTTAGCACAAAGCCAAGCAAACAACGTATTCCTTCTAGAAACAAACCCTTTGGCCTCCGTAGCATTTGCACTTTTATGCACAGCAACTCGCCTGAGCTCAACCTGTCAGTCTCATTCATGAAAACGGTTAATTTTGATGGTGTTAAAGTGCACTGAGCAGAGACTTCGTGAATGGGGCTATTAATGTTTCCACAGATCTCTTTAACGTGTTTATGCAGGGGTCTGGATACATTTTATGTACATTTTTCCCCCCCTTTCTTTATTTAACCTTGTGGCCTATTAAACCCAGAAAGTCTAAATAACATAACCGACTAAGGATAGGCAGCCATCGCTCTTTACACACGCCATGGACTATAACTCTCATCACAATCAGCCAAAGGGTCTGCCTTAAGCGGCCCCACATTTTGGTTTGCAGGGAAGGAACATTAGTGTTTACTAATAACTGGGCGCAGCTGGGGATAATGCTGTTATGCCAGTGCTCGACTGTGCACTACAACTCCCATCATCCTCCCCAGCATTTGCGTGCTTGAAATATTAAATTGCAGTAAGTAGAATTATTTTATCACCTTTACGTATTCCGGTGATCAATTACTCCCCACGGCAACATTCTAAAGGGATATTCAGTCCTGTTCGCCAGATTATACAGGGTTCAGTAAAACGTCGAGTCGCGTATAAAGTTGAAATACCGGGTGGGTGGTCGCACCTTTGTTTTGGAAGGATTTTTGGCCAACCAATAGGGTAAAAGGTAGCACAAGCCGCTAGTGGGATATCAAATAAAACACGTTTCCAATACGAGCTGTAAATTGTACAATTACCACAAAAGAGGTAGGTGTGCGTGCGCGGAAACCTCCCAGGTTCCAAAACGTTCTCTGTTGCTCATAAGGTTGGAAGCACCTATTCCTGCCAGGAAAATTTCCTCTGAAATTATCGCATTAAGGCCGAGTTCTGAAAAATTCATTCTTTCTTTCAAGAAACGGGGTTACCAAATACGCCGCTCTTTACTCTTGCAGTGCTGCGGATCCGATAAACAGAAATAAACCGGCTAAACATTTTTTAGAATTTAGTTTTTTTTTTTTTTTTAAGTTTTGGTAATTCTGTTGAAATCCTTGAACAAATAAAAGCAAGTTTTAACATAAGTGCATATCTGTTAAAGCCAGATTATTCCTTCTATGATAAAATATGTGGAAAACATTCATTAATAATCTTATTTAGAAAAAAGCTATAAAAATTGATTTTTTTTCTTTCAAAGTGGTAACTTTTTGTGTATCTCGGCAAAGTAGTTAAATATTTGTTAAAAAAAATGTATGCTTTATCGGAACCTGTCTGTGGGACCCATTGGCCCAATATTCTGAATTTGACCCATTTAAGCATATTAACTAAATAAGGGATTTAATAAATCTAGTTGCACCAATTTGCTACATGAGTACAAGTTTCCGAGATCATCTACTGAATAAATACATTTTTAGAATAAATAATACACCTAACTGCGAACCGGTTCTAGTTTTGTCGGACCTTTTGAATGTATGGACTGTAAGCTACAGACATTGTTGGTGCTATATAAATAATTACTACTACTACTAATAATAAATAAATAAATTCTTACAACTAATAAAATAATTATTAAAACTAATAAATAATTATTAACTAATTATAACTAATAATAATTACTAAATAATAAAAATTAATACAAATTACTATTACCACCAGTGGAGGCTTCTCCATAGGAGCACATGCGCATGTGAACCCCCAAGCGAAAAAGGAAAAAAAATTGCAAAATTCAATTTTTTTCCCAGCCAACCCGGAGTCTGCCCAGCCCGGAGTCTCTCCGCCCTCCCCAGTGACTGAATGCAATCCCGCAGTCACACTGACGATTGGCCCCGCCCCTTTCCTTATAGCGTCCGCACTGCTCAGCAACTCATCTAACAGTGAGTATAAAATTAATATTTGGGCTGCTGAAAGTTAGGGGAGGTGGGGGTTAATTTAGGGGCAGTTATAGTTGATGGGGTGTTTAGGGTTAATTTGGGGACAATTATGGTTCATGGGGTGTTCAAGGTTAATTTAGGGGCAGTTATGGTTGATGGGGCGTTTAAAATGTAAATTTCATTTTTCAAAATTGATATATTGTGAACCCTCACTGGAATTACCCACCAGCCGCCACCGACTACTACTAATAATAAACAGATACACATTTTCTCCTCCTTTTGTGTTATTACGTTCTTTTTCGGCATTATTTTCTTATAAAGGGTGTTATACACGGGATTAACCCAGGACCTCAGATGGCCGCAAGTTACTAAGTCACCCTTGAATGTTGAATATTGTTGAAGCTTTGAGAATACAGATAATAAAAACAGTAATTACATACCTAAAAGAGAGAAGCAAAAATTGTTTAAACGCGGCTCCTTAAATGATTGTGGGAACAATAAGCTTGCGATACAGTTTTAAGAAGTTTTTGTGGAAGAAAATAATTATAAAAAAATAAATAAAAACCCGGCAATATAATTGATAAAAAAAATTACTCCGCAAATAAACAAAATCGCATGGGAAGTAAATTCTCACGGGAATACGACTGTGTGTTAAGAGGATGACTCATTGTCATGCTCTCAAAAACATACATTGTATGTCAAGCCCAAGACACATCAAAACGGAATTTCATACAGAATCTACAAACAGAGAATAAGAGATGATCCAGTGTGTGTGTGGGGGGGCATCGGGTCTAATTAACATGGATTAGGACAAATGTCATTCTCCGAAATCAAAGACTAACTGATGGCTGCTCTTCATTACCCCGTCCATATACAAACGCTTCACTGTTTCTGATGACTTAACATTTCTGTACAATTTAATGACTTTCCCAAAATGGATCTATGATCTTTTCCAACCCAAAAGTCATTATTTTCTACCACTGTTTCTTTTTCAGGGCTTTCAGTTTGTTGACTTTGTTGTACTATTTTTTATTTATTTTTGAAACGTTCCAAGCCTTAATATCATAAAGTAAAATGATAAAAATATTTTTTTTTACAAATTTAATTTCTATTTTTTTCTTCCATTCTAAAAAATAAAATAAAAAATGGTGTAACAGTAATTTTATTTTTAAAGTTGTATTATATAATTCCACTTGTGTTACAATTCAGATTTATTCAGAATTATATAATATATATTCTTAGAGTCTGTTTCCGGAGCAGTAAAGGGAATCCAGCCTTGTATATAAGATATTCTTGGATCTTACGTTACAAAAGTAGAACAAAAAGCAGGAAGTAGATTTTTTTACTCTTACGCCAAGAACCCATAAAACCCAAAAATCCCTACCATGAAACACGCTACTATTCCTGTTTCCACCTCTTTTCCATTTTATTTGTGGAATGTTCGTTTGGAAATTTCCTAAGCACCTATAAAAAGTAAACAATTCGTTTTGGACATTCATAGCCTCACGAATCTTAAAATACCTTTAGATTAAAAATGTTTAAATTAAAAGCAGCTTATTCCACAAGCTAAAACGCGGTCCGGATCATCTATAAAAGTCACACGGGCTGTGAAAGTAGGGAGTTAAACGTTAAGGTACGTTCCGATTATGTGCTTTTCTCACACCTCCTGATAAAAACCAAGGATGTCTTTGGATTATAAGTCAGTTTAGAAATAACGGATTCAGTAACGGAACAAAGATATATCTTTGTAAAAAAAATAGTAGCAAAAGTTGATATTTAAATATATTAAAAGTCACTTTTTTTTTTGTTTAAAGCCACAAGAAATGTGCGCTAATGCACAGCACACCTGGGTTAGATATTCATGGCCGGCAAACTAAGACTTTTAAGTAGACTACTTAAATCACAATATTTCAGCTGCGGTAGAGGGGAAAAAAATAGAGAGTAAGGATTTAGGAGTTTATTGTAATGTGGGGAAGTATTTTAGAGGTAGTGTAGGAATGTGTTTCTTTACCGATATGGTTGTAGGTAAGCAGAACAGCCTCCCAGAAGAAGTGGTAGAGGCTCATACAGTGAGGGAATTTAAACATGCGTGGGGATAAGGCATACGGCTCCTGAATCTAAGACGAGATCAATGCACGACACCAGGCATGAGATAATACCCAGGTAGGAAACAATAACTGCTGTTAGCTGGGCCAGATGGAGTTAATCCAGGGGTCCACCTTGCCAACCATGCATCACGTATGTGGTTGACACTGAAATGGTTAAATAAGAGCACCTGACACAATTTGACATACACTACAGGATTGGTGTGACACAATGCTCATCTTCAGACCACGTTCGTAACGCTGATGCACAATTCAGGCCGTACTGGAGCTTGGATCCCGGTACACGGTCAACTTTCTAACTCGAGATAAGGAGAAGCCTTGAACACCGCGCACAACACGATATCACTAAGCTTGTTGTGGCTCTTAGAAGTCTTTGAACTCCTGGGAAAAAATAACTTCCTTTCTCATCTGTCTTGAATGTTCATAGTTACTATAATTAGCACTGAATGGATCGCTACACTGCCGGCCTGATTCTATACATTGTCAGATCTATGGAAAACATCTCACGAGGTCATGACGACGAGGCACCCAAATCCATTGTTTGCGGCAAAACATTTGATGAATCCAAATGCGGATCACTAGCAGGGCCGGCCTTAGGGGTGCGCGATCTGTTTTGTAACTTTATTTAACATGGAGGATGTTAAATAAAGTAAAAACCAAAAAAACGCCCGATGTTTTAATTTAAGTCCCGGACAGTTCATGTCCAAACTCTCCAATGTGACTGAATTGAAACAATTCTGCCAAGAACAGCGGCCACGACGCCTCCACAGCTATGGAAAAGACTCTTTGCCAGTTATCATAAATGTTGTTGCCCACATGGGTGGCACAACCGGTTATTAGGACAATTACTTTCTCACATGGTTGATTTACGTTTTGATGATCGCTTTACTTTTAGTAACTTAAATGATCATTTGAAAACTGCATTTTGTGTTTAGTCATGCGGGGTCTTTGACTTTCAAATTATTCGTGGTCAGTCTTTTTCTAATAGGACTGTCATGGGCGCCATGACGCCTGTATAGTCTGCATACCTGGGAACTAACTCCTGGAGAAGAGCCGCTTCTCCTGTTCTCCGGGTAAACACCCAAATCCTGTCGGTCTTGACATGCCCCACTCCCCGCCCATTTGGCCATTAAGCGGGGGTGTTTCCGGTGATGTCAGCAGGACCGCCCATTAACAAAAGCAGGACCGCCCACATCAGTAGGAAGTCCTGGCCACGTCCCACAAAGGTAGGCTCCGGGTAGCTGGGCCATAGAAGTTCCCAGGTATGATTGTCTGAGATGTAACTCTTGGTCTGAATTTGGGGTGAATTTGTTGGGACGTCCACTCCTGGGAAGATTGGCAAATGTCTTAAATGTTTTCCACTTTTGTATAATCTTTCTTACTTCAGAATGATGGACGTTAAATTGTTTGGAAACGGCCTTACAACCCTTCACAGATTGATGGGCAGCAACAATTGCTTCTCTCAGATCACTGCTGATGCCTTTCCTCGCTAGCAATGTTTTAATGCTAATGGAAGCAGTAAATGGAATGGAAGTCCTTAGCTTTTCACGCATGGCTTCATTTTTGTTGAACTAATCACACAACCCATATAGACATATTTATGTGTATATAGTTGGAAATTAAGAGGGCTAATCAGGACTTTTAATATTGTATAGTAAGTTCCATAGTGAAGCTCGATGTTTCAGTACCAACTGCGAACTTGATCATAAAGTTTTTTTTCTTCAAATGTACAGAACACACCCCATTGGCGTGTGTGTGTGTGTATATATATATATATATATTATATATATATATAATATATATACATACACACACAGCACACACACACAACACATATATATATACACACACATATATATATATATATATACACACACAGAATACAGAGTAACTTTGGATGGAAGCAATCATTTTTTTAAATCAAGAGGGATTTTCCACTTGTTTTCTAATTTAAAGCGTCTCCCAATACAGCTGCCAATAATTGAGGCTGCTTGCAAAATGATGAGTGCAAACATATTACCCCGCTAACGCTGCTAATGGAAGGCAAGTGGTTTTCCCCCCAATGGATTTCTCCGCAAATGCTTTACTCTGATCCGCCGAACTAATGCAAAGCAGGACAGGAGGGAACATATTGAAGAAGAAAAATGACAGTAATCATCTTCGTGCTAGTGGATGACGTACTGATAAGGGGTTCCACTGCATTTTATGCAACAATATCTGTTTTCAGGATACAAATGATATCAGAAAAGGGTTAATAAATATATATAAATATATATATATATATATATATACACACACACATACATAATAGGAATGTTCACCAAAGCCTTGTATTAATAACAAACAGATACTTTTTTATCACTTCTTGGAATGATTGCATGATGGTTTGGCTTGGCTTTTATTGGTACCAGAAGTGGTAGAGGTTAATACAATGAGGGGATTTAAGTATTTAAACCTGGGACAGGCATATGGCTGCTGACGCCAAGACGAGACCAACGACTGATTAAGGTTTGGGTCGCAGGTATGAAGCAGAACGGTTTGACTGAATATGTTTTTTTATCGGATGTCGAATTCTATGTTTCTGTTAGAAGGGCCAGGTTGATGTTTTTGTCACGGCTTCTAAATAAGTGTTTTTTTAACCAGAAAGTCCAAGGTGTATCTCAAAATCTGCTTCATTAAGGAAAGTTAAGGGTTTGTCATAGGAAACTGTTAGAATGGGGGTTACACGGTTGTTGTACTTGGTTTGAGAAATCAGACCCAACCCACAACTATGGGAAAACCCTACTGTAACTTTGTATAAAAGGAAATGTCAGTAAAATAGCAGCACAAATAATTCACTTTTTTAAACATATATGCTATATATATATATATGTTTCATAATTTAAGTCAGAAACTGTAGGGTAAAAGCATTCTATCTTCACTCTCCTAGTTAGCGCCTCTAGTCGAGTTCTAGTCTCGGCCTCATTTGCGGCACCAGAAATCAGATCGAGGTCTGCACGGTTTTGATGGATCTCTCCGTTGACTCCCATCTCATGCCAGATTCTATCCTGCTTGTTTATTAAAAGCCTCCATCTGGCACAACATACTGAGTGCAGAAATGCGATACGTATGATTAAAAAAGAAAAAAAAGTTCAGTAGCAGATCCAAAGACCAAGATGTAGTACCCCAGCCTGCCAACATGAAGATTAAGAATGGAGACAGGCTTAGAATTCTAGGACAGGCGCCAGCAAGATCGGAGTCTAAAACACAGATACTCAATCCATCGGCAATTATATCGTAAATGTATGATGGCAACAATGTACCCTTCTCTAATCACAGAGTGTGCTAATGCCAACATCGAATACACACAATCAACAAACGTGCTCAGTAAATGCCAAGTTCAACAATGAACATCCTTCATCTGCTTTGTGGCGTGCCTTGTGCCTGTCCCAATATGTCAGCTACCCTAGAATTAACCCCCCCCCCCGAAAGAAAAACACCCTCACCAAATCTCAACGATCTACATAGATTACTACAGATTAGCGACCGTTCAGTGATAATCATGTAGAAACATTAAGTGCATGTCGGGTAGTATCTTTGAACACGTAACACCCGTGGAAGGTTCTCAATGTAGGATTCCTTGGTGATTGCTGAACACAAACTACCGAGGTGGCTGACGTCTAATTCCTTACGATCACTCGTACTTGGTTGAATAAATGCATTTGGGTGTAATTAATTATTTTTCTGTATAATTAACCTTTCTTGAGACATGTCTCAGTTATTTGGAGAGAGGGTGCAGACACCGGCAGCAGTTTCAAGGAAGTGCTAATATGAGCAAAAAAATAAAAAAAAAACCCTTGCAGACGTAATTCCAGCTTAATTATTCTAGTAAGTGTCACAATTTAAATACTTCTAACCGCAAACATTTAAATATGCTGCACAGCCAAAAAAGTACGATTCTTAAATGCTTAATTTAATGAAAGCGTATTAAAGAGACAGTACAGCCTCAATAATTAACTTTATATTAAATGGATAGGAAGCCTTCATTTTTTTTTTTTGCTCCACTTTTTGCCCGGCTGCTGTGGGACAGAATTGCATTTTGGATGCTTTTAAAATAATCACATTTTTTGATGCTTGTCGAGGCTTTTGGGATCTAGCTTCTAAACACATCCCTTTAAAGTAAAAAGTACAGCTATATTCCTATAGGAATTACAAATAGCCATTTACATCACGGAAATACTTTTATAGAAAAATACATGAAATTAAAAAAATGTTTTAAGGTTCCTGAGACTTCTAGGAAATCAAAGGTGAGCCGACGGGCTCGGAATGGGGGTGACGGGCTCGGAGTGGGGGGGACGGGCTCGGAACGGGGGTGACGGGCTGGCTATAATATGACAAGTCCGCCTATTATAATAACGCATGGCTTTTAGATTGCTCAGCCTTTTAACTTCTTTGCTCCTCTCCATGGTATAAGGAGATATCCGTAAAGACCTTTATGTAGGTGATGTTGGACTCGGTTATGGACTGAGGATCGTCTTCTTAAAACTGAAACTAACCGCTGCAACAGCTACCAAATAATCAGCAAGCTGAGGGTCGAAAGTCTAATCGTTGGACATTCTGGTGAGCCAAAGAGGGATTGGGGCCCTTTTGTAACAGGCAACTACGCTTGCAGCGGTTGAATACTAGAAATAACACAATATCAACTTAGCTTTTTGTGTTATTTCTGGCTTCGGTGACCTTCAATTACTCTATTTTTCAGATAAAGTAAACACCGAGCTTCTCCGAGACGTGCAGGATTCAAGATGACTTCTGCTCCCTGCAAGCCTCGAGACCACAAACCCTTAAACACATAACAATGTCTGCCACCACTCCATCATGTGATTGTCTTTTAATAGCTCCAATAAAACGCGAGCAAGGAAATAATAGTCTGTGCCCTTGGCGCTTCATCGTACAGCATGGAGCGTCCCAGCGGAACGGATGTCTGAGTCGAAAGAGCTACTTTAAGAGTAAAACAGGAAGTTCTGTGCATTTTTTGTGCTCATTTTTCCCTTTAGACACAGCGTTCCAAGATATCTCAGAGCCATGAGTTATTGACGTCCACAAGCCAAGTTTTTTTCCTCCTTGTTTTGCCGAACGAAGACGGAAGAAAATTGTTTGTTCTTTTCCTGTCTTCTTGGTTGTAAAAACCAAATCCTGAGCCAAATCGCAGAAAGCAAAAGGAGAGAGAGAAAGATGAAGACGTGAAAAGAAACGATGTTTATCTGTGAACGATATGAAAGCGCCAATCCGGGGTGTAGCAGCCAGATCTCTCCGCTGTATCCTTAAGACAGATCCACTCTTCTCCAGGAGATGACAGAATAATTATACGGCTACTGCCAGAGGGAACTCACACATGCAAGCCATTATACAGAATATAGATATTCCTCTTCTAGCATTCATTAGACATGGTTTCTCGACAGCTATAAAATCAGAACCAAATACGAAAGTAAAGTTTCAAATATACCAAACCTCGGTCCCACGTGCATTGACGGTAACTTAGAAGCCCTTTTAAAATGCGGTTTTGCATTACATTATTCATTTTTCTAAGCATTTATTTCTGACTAGTGGAATCCTCAGCTACCCCCCTTTTGCCCGTCGGCCGCACCACCTCCGCATACATTAATGTGTCGTATCCGGACGAACTGGCCTCGGTATTTTATTTATAAATGAATACATAAAACAACGGAATTGTGCTAGGGCAGCTTATGTTGCAGGATGGGCTTGCATTACCACGAGAGTATCACCATAAGTCCCCCCCCCCATATGGTTAATAAGAGCTGGCTATATCACCGTCTCTACCAATTAAAAATCCTAAAAGCTCATCTTTTCACCCAAAATCAGCAGCTTCACCAAAATGGTATGACACATGGCTACGTTACCATGAATGGGTACCGCTAGTGTTACTCCTTTCAATTAACAAACCAGACAAAAAGCTCTCCATTCTTCAACCAGCAAAATAATCATCGATACATTTTGGTAACTGTACAGAAGATGGGTTCAAGACCAAAAAAAGTAAAATTTTGGGGTCTCAAAGCCTCAGTGGGCAGAGGGAAGGTAAAATGTTTGTTCTGCAACCACAGCAGTGATCAAACTTACATTTTTGTGTTTTATTTTCTGAATACAAACATCTTGAAGAGGCAAGCAAGCCCATATATATATATGTTCATACAGTTTTTTTTTTACCTTTGGACTGAGTTATATTGGAATCTTAAGTGTAGAGCAAGAAGGGCTTTGTGTCATAGAAACTGCTTGTGTTATAGAATTAAATTATATTTTTATATTTAGACTGATTAGATCTACCCCAGGATGAAACATTCCCCCATTCTCTGCACCTCTTAAAAAGTAGGGTAGTTGGGAGTAGCTTTGGCTCCATCTAAGCCATTCCTACTTAAGGATGCACTAAGCTTCCTTTATGTAAAATATATTAATGTACCATAATCATGCATACAACTAATAAAAAAAAAATGTATTAAATATTAATTTCCCCGACATAAATAATATATTTACTAAGCCGACATACATTACCAGACCAGATCAGTATAATGGAAAAGCTGTATGGCGGTAAGAGAACAATCACAAAGTTATTTTTTTAAGAGTTGTAATTAAAATCTGGCATTACTGGAGATGTAAGGAGGGTCTGCAGATTACAATACGTACATCGGCGATTAACATAAACCAACAAGACTTTCACCCCTGGCAAGAACTGCTCGAAAAATTCATGACGCGCACTTTTTCTTCCCCCCCCTTAGGAAAACGTTTGATTTGAACCTCACCTGAACCTTATATTTGTGGATCTCGGCGTCAACAGAAAAAGAAAGTAACAATATTTGAAACAGCGGGCCAGAGAGAGGTTAAAGGGTGAACCGGGAGACTTTCTCCTAGGTTTTAACTCAGATGTGATGACACAAAAACGAGAAACGAAAATAGTTTGGAGCTGAAAATGATTTAAATTTTGCCAGCTCGGATTTTTTTCTTTTTTTTTTTTTTCATGGAAATCTGCCAAGACTAATTTGGATTTGGGCATTTCAAAGCTGTTTGTACAGCTCTAAATTTGCCCAAAAAAAAAAGTTGGACTTGTAACTGAGGTTAAAAAAAGTGCAGCACAAGTAGCTGACTGTTCTCCGACGAAGGTAAGGCCACAATTCAGATATAAAGTATCGGCTAAAGCATCAATACCATTTACAGCCAATAACGAGGAACTGCAATCCCTTCGTTTACTTTAATAAAACCAAAAAAGTTAAAAAGTTTGGGAAAAGACAAAAAACCCCAACATACTTCCTGTAAGATCTAAGTATTGGTAGATAACGGTCCTCTAGAAATAGGTGTTTACGTCTTGGCTTTGATGGCTGCACTCAGTCTAGCGTCTTCCTGGTCAGGCATAAATTATTGTATATACATAATAAATATTCTTGTAGGAGATGAGGCTCCGCATGTAAGAGTTCTGAATTAGAACGCTGAACCAATCCAATGGGAAACCAGAAAAGGGCTCTTCTCTCATTGGCTACACGTGGGTAAGCCAGGCTACTGCAAGAACACCCCCTTGTAATCCTCATTCCCATATCAGATGTCGTGATAAGGACACCAAGTAGGCTTCTACAAACATTTTGGGGTCTTTAATAGTGTGCTACTTGTAATATCTCGAAAAGGAACATAAGACAAGACCAAGGTCTCAAAAAAGCAGCAGGTATCAAAAACGGGCTAAATCGTTCTTTTCTATCATAAGATTTGTACCGGAGCACGCTGCAGATACCAAACACAAGTTGCCCAACTTCACTCCCAACTTACTGCCTACAGAATAAAGTATTATTTATTTTTAAAAGGGGAGACATCGCTCCCAATACATTGTAAGAATTGCTGTATTTAGGGTGATAAAATCCCAGCATTTGAAACTCACATTTATAAGAATGCTGTGGTTTGTAACATTACCAATCCTTAATCTGTTATCTACTCCTAGTACAGACAACTCAAAAACCATATCTAAAAACAAGTGGTTTTTTTTTGTTTGTTTGTTTTTTTTTTTTTATAGTTTATTAGGTTGCGGGGTAAATAAAAGGCCAGCCTTTTCAAGGCACCGCTATCTATGCTGATCCAGATGATGGCATTACAAAAAAAACCCGGAAAGCATTAAGCTCCGGAGTAGCTGAGCATCATGGGACTTGTAGTCTGCAGCAGCAGATAAGTGCATTTAAACAAGAAAAAAAGAAAATGAAGTTGAATTATTGAAAAATTATTGAGGAAAAAAGACCCCAGTCAGCCATATAAAATATCATTTTGCTGTGGTTTGTTTTGCATAAGTAATTATCCTGATCATAGCCTGTTTTGGCTTTACTTAAAACACGGACTTTACATGTTTTTCTTCGACGGCCTCAATGTAGCACTTGGCTTTTTATTTTGAAGCCCATGCAATGTAGCCATAGAAAACAGAACAATCTGAAGATTCTATTTTCAGAATGTATATATTTCGCAAAAACCCATGTGTGACGTAGAAAGACCTACAGGGGACAGCGAACTTCTTACAGCTTCTACCTTCTTCTGGTAGCCAATGCCTGATTTATAGGGTTTCTTCTGGTGGATGGGAGAGGTACATAAATATTATTTTACACCGGCTCGCAGGAGCTGACCTCGAGAACAGTAGGTGTTTCTGAGTTTAACTCCAGTCTTTTTCGCTTAATCGTTACCAGCCTTGTATAATAACCCATGCAAGGAGACTGTAATAATACAGGGGGGGATCACAAGCATGCAAAACCACAAAGGAGAGCTTCAAGGGGTGGTCGTTATTTATTTTTAGCGACAAAATACATGTTTCACAATGAAGAAGATGACAGCTGTATACAAACTAAATCACGCGGTGTGTTAAACGTGGGCTTCAAGAACGGAGCAATCTTACAAGATCTTCTTCTTAATTAAGGTAGAACTTGACGGCAGATGAGAACCGTCTCGGCAATCTAGTTTCGTCTTGCTGTAAAAGCCTCACACCGTATGCAGTTCTTTGCCTTTTTCTAGTTTTGGGAGCCATATGACTATCCCATGTATATTTAAATTATCTCACTGTTTTAACCTCCGCCGCATATGCTGGGAGTCTAATGAAAAGTCACATGCATGCGATTAAGGGGGTAAAAAAGGGAGTATGTATGTATTTTACAGTGAGTATGTGTATAAGTGTGTATGTTGGCATGAATGTGTAAGTGAAAGAGACTGTGTTAACTTGACTGTGTAAATATGTGTGCCCGTGTGCTACTGGGGGGGGTAAAAGGGTCACTTGGCTTTACCTTCCCTTCACGCCAGAAGGTGCCAGCTCTCCCCTGTAATATGAGGTGTTGGCCAGAGGTGAGCAGAGTCGGTGCTGGATGGAAGAGGGGCTGTGGACACCCACCCCGCAGGAAAAGAGGCACCTTATGAGGCTCAGCTACAGTGCGTCACGAGGTGGCCATGTGTGAGCTGCAATGGAGGTCCGCGCTGTCCTGAGCTGGTCAGAGAAAGTCAGAGGATATCCCCCAACTGGTCTATGATCCCCACTTTCCCGAAAAAAGCATGACAGTGCGTCGGCTACCAGGGATAGCACCCCAAAATTGTGACCGTCCAGCAAAAACCAGGGCTGTTGGGATGTATGGTGAGGACAAGTGGATGTTTCTTAAACTGCTACAATGTACTGGCTGGAAATGCAAACTTTAATGCCAAAGAATGTTTATTTCTGTGATTTTTGGAAGCGAAGCCAGCTTCCGCTGGAAGGTAACAGACCTCCGAGTACAGGGAGCGTGGGGAGTGTTTCCATACATTAATGCTCCTTATGATTAAAATAAAGCATGAAATTCACATACGATTTCTTCCTTCAAATATTACTATTGGTGCTTTCCCAAATTTAATAACGCTAGAATGTACGGCTATTTATCATGTAACCTTTTCCCCCGGCCTACTTCTATTTTTCCAGAGTTGAAAAGTGCCATTTCAACAGAAACGTTCCTTCTATTTCCTCGCCCGCTTTTGCATATGACAGAGTCAATGTTTGCTTTCAGCAGCTAAAGAAAATAGCTTGTGATGTCATAACACAGGCCGCTAGAGACGGGCCAAAGAGCAGATCACAGCCCACGGGCTTAAATATCACAGAAACGGCTTTTTCTTTTCCTAGAAAGATAACAGTCAAAGTCAGCCTATAATTGTAGATATATAAAAAAAATCTGGTGTTAGAACGTGATCCATTGAAATGAAATATTAGACCATTATATGGAAAAATATTCTCAGCCCCAACACATTATTATTATTTATGGATTTATATAGCGCCATCAAATTCCGTAGAGCTGTACAATGTGTTTGCCGTAGATAAGGCATATGACACAACTCATGTAGGGGTTTAACACAGTACAGGAAAGATATTTCAGTGTTGGAGAAATGTAAGGACAATAAGGTCCTAAAACAAGGGGGGCAGCGGCTTCTGTGTGATATAATCTCACCTGAGAACTTCTGAGCTCCGGCTACCCGGAGCCTTCTCTTGCGGGACGCGGCCAGGACTGCACACTGACGTCAGCGGGCGGTCCCGTCCCCATTTAAAGGGGAAATGGGCAGAGAGAGTGGCGTCAAGACCCCGCTCCCGCGACCCGGAGGATTCGGTTGTTGACCCGGAGAACCAGTGCACGGAGCATCAATGGTGGGATTTGTCCAGCCTTTGCATTGACTAAGATTAATATTAAAAGGCCCAGTTAAGATGCTAAAACATTTAAAATGCTAAAGACAATCGAGTTAATATAAAGTGGGGAAAAAACCTTCTGAAGCTATTAAAAAAAAGAAATCCTAACCGGCAGGTTCATATCTTCACAGAACCAATAATTATATTTTACTCTCCATCTAAATAAAATGACTTGGGATAACCAACAATTAGCCATTCCTGGAGGATGAGATCATCTACTTGTTTTTTTTACATTTCTGTGATATAAGAGCATGAGATTTTCTGAACATTCCGCGCCGTAACCGGAGGAATCAACCCCATCGGTGACCGACGCATCCGAAAACAAAATGCAGAAACACAAAGCATTTGGCACAACTAGAACCTGAACAAAAGCTTCTTCTCATTCATCGTCTCGAAACACAAGACAGAGGGTAATGGGATGTAGCTGCGTTGGCCCCAGGTGGAATATTACATTAAACACTAGACTGTTCATTTACATTACATTCAGACTATTTTTTATAGCAAGATTCTACAACATTGTTACTACCCAAGTGTAAGGAGGAATTGGGAATAGTGCATAGGAATTCTTTAGATTTTATAGTCCTTTGGTCTCAAAATGGGGGGTAAAGATATGATGTCATATCCCAGTACTCTGCTTTATTAGAAATGCAGGGTCCACAAGAACATAAAAGAATGGCATTTCCGTCCTGCTCCTTCCGTCCTGCTCCTGCCCCTGAAAACCCTCTTGGCCCCAAGCCTCACAAACCCTGAGGGCAGCCGTGGGTAATGAGGTCGGCATCTCTCTCCATGACGTTCCAATTGCAGTTTATGGCTTGCCATACCCTGTCCAAACCTAGTTCCTCCCCAGCAAAGCTCCATATGGAGAAGTAAGGTGAGATCTTCACCTGGAGAAGTAAGGTAAGAGCTTCACCTGGAGAAGTAAGGTGAGAGCTTCACCTGGAGAAGTAAGGTGAGAGCTTCACCTGGAGAAGTAAGGTGAGAGCTTCACCTGGAGAAGTAAGGTTAAGAGCTTCACCTGTGAGAGTAAGGCCGAGAGCCTTCACCTGGAGAAGTAGGCGAGATCTTCACCTGGAGAAGTTAAGGTTAGAGCTTTCACCCTGGGAGAAGTAAAGGTAGTGAGCTTCACCTGGAGAAGTAAGGTAGGAGCTTCACCTGGAGAAGTAAGGTGAGAGCTTCACCTGGAGAAGTAAGGTAAGAGCTTCACCTGGAGAAGTAAGGTGAGAGCTTCAAATGGCTAACAACCCGCCATTTTGCCCCAAGTTTTTCAGCACCCACCCTGAAAAAAAGCCTATACTAAAAGATAAGACAGAAGGCTTGCGACGCGTCCAAATTAACGGATTTGCTTATTTAGGATTCACAAATCCTCAGATCTCCGGCCTCTCTTTAAGGAAGGTTTCTCCTCGGATGCCCAGTCAGACCCCAGGGCCGATTCCACGTTAAACCTGGTTTATAGCAACGTCTTGTCAATCAGCCTACACTATATACCCTGCCCAAAACACCAAGAGCTCTCCTTCCACTGGGGCCGGTGAAATTCCCAGAGCCGGTGAACATATTTCCTGTTGCCATAAAATGTAACTGTAACCGGCCAAGTGTATGTCAGAAGTGACTTCCAATGACCACATGTTCTCTCGTGTTTGCTCAAAGTAATTTTATATGTTTTTCTTCTTGGGGCTTTTTTTTTTTCTTCTTATTAAATAGGCTGGGTTTTTAATCCCCCCCCCCAAGGTTGCATTTCTTCAACTTTCCGTTTGACCGTTTATATAAATTACAGGCGGTGGAGAACGTTGGTGTATTGAAACAAAATATAATTATCATAGGCTACAAAGAATTGTATATTTCAGGGTACTCTGATAATTTCAAACACGGAAATGAAAGCCGGGTCTCTAATTTAACCCAACCTGCAACTACTAATTAATCAGAGCAGCCTTAAAAATAATCACTTAATAAAGATGTTCCACAGTGTGGAAAGAAATAAGTAAATTGCTCACGAGACAGCAGTTGTACGTTACGGCTATTCCATCAAACACACAAGAACAGAAATGAGTCAAATGACATATATCTAGCATATTACTGTCCATCTGGTGGTCCACCATTATTATGCATAACCTTTATCATGTTTGAAAACCCTAGAGGTTCCACTGCTTCAGAAGGTGTCTCATCCGGGTAACAGCGGCGGAACCTTCAGACGACGAAGCATTGTTAAAACGACACGAAGGAACGTGGCTTTATGGAATCAGATCTCCTGCTAACAGAAACCAAATGGATTCCGGGTCTCTATCTCCAAATTCACGTACTTTGCCAAAACACTCTGATACCCATAAAGTGTTTCCTTCACAACGGAGCTCAGCTGCGCCGACTGACAAACCTACGCTGAGACAGCAAGCAACGCAGTGATCGCGCTATGATAAGAGCAAACAAATACTCCCAACAACTTGCAAGGTTCCAAACCCGGTTCTGGTGAGTTTATTCACCAATTAAATGCGACCCCAGCGGTCTTAGGCAATCCGTGTTTAACGGAAATAAAGTACTCACACTATGTCGTAGGCCATCAGCATCGTGTTAGAAATATCCAACGCAAGCTGCGAACGATGTGATAGTAAAATAAGCTGATCACACAACTCACCTGGTGTGCAGGTGTCGGGACTTACCTGTTAGGATACAGTTATGAAGAATAGCGCACTCTGAATATAAAGTAGAAGGGCTACAGGGATGCGGAGAATAGATTGTACGGATATACGAAGACTGGATGCTTAAATAGTATGTGATGATTTTTTGTACTATCACACTGTATAAGCAGGCATGGGTCGTCATAGTACAGGCGATAGCAAAAGGGAGTTTTTGATCACTTCCAGGCGCGAGTATGGAGCGGAAGAGCAAAAAGTGGAGGGCGGACGACTGTCTCGGACCGGACCGAGCTATTAGGTAAGTCCCTCGCTTTAAATTCACTGTAAAGGGTTTGGAGCAGGGCTTGGACTGCGGGTAGACAGCTTAGGGTGAGTGTGAGAGCGAGTAGACGGAGCAAACTGGAGCAGAAATGCTGACATTCGCAGCCTCGCTTTCCCCGTTTCAACAAATTCACATTTCTGGAAATCTAATCAAATCCAATTATTGTAAAAAGCCCAGGAAGGAAAGTTTGAACTTTGATATAGTTTAGTTAATATTCACGTGTAAATGACTCTTCTGCAAAGAAAAGAAAAAAAAAATAATAAAGTTTGACCAAAACAGCCGTAATTAGCCCGCTGCTATCAGAACCACGTCCTTGAAGTCAAAAATATGTTTGTGAACATAATCCCCCTTCGAGTTTCATCTCGTAATTTTGGTGTAAACTGCAGGCTAAATTAAGAAATAAGTTAAAATAAGTGGGAATCCGATACGATATCGCGCTGTTCTGAAAACAAAAACACTCAGCTGCTGAAAACAAGATTATTATGAAGACTCCCTCGCAAACAGAACGGCCTTAATCAGCCGCGTTGCACAACCTTCCTTACAAAGGGGTTTTTTATTATTATTATTATTATTATTTTTAACGTATGCTAAGCAAAAGTTGGGTCTTTTAACCCAAATTAACATCCTGTTTTGTCCGGCTGTATTCCGGCTACCTTTGCGAGAGGGAACTTGGCGTATTTACTGGATTGTTATGGTTAGGGCGGCTCCTGTTGGACCTCTAGAAAAAGGGATTAAAAGTATATTTAATGTAGCTTTTTTCAATAATTTTAAGTTTTACATAAATTTAAACAGCATAAAAAAAACCTGCCCAGATATCGAATGTGTCAATGTTTTGCAAAGTCGGTAACGAGCATGTTTAAGAAAATTGTCATAAAAGCATTCAACCCACCTTAGGGTTTTGTGCAAAATGTTGTTCTAAACCTCAGTTATTTATTAAATTAGACGTGAAACACAGAGAATAGGCTACAGGGACTTCTGAATATTCGGGAAAGTGGCATTTACAGCAGAAAAAAAGAACCAAAATATATTTAAAAAGAACCAAAAGCCATTTATAACTTTCTGTTAAATAGTTAGAGGTTACCATGGTTACCGTGACTGGTATTTCCAAGGAGCTAGCGATCAGAGGGGTTCTGGAGCACGGCTTCCACTACTGTTTCTGCTGAATATTCATATTCAGCACACAAACCCGTTTTTAAACAGCAGCGATTCGGGTTGATATTTAATAAAAATACACAAATCCTTCTCAAAAAGTGGCCAAAGAAAAAAAATGTTGGGGTTAGGGGCAGGGCTTTACCAAGGATTAACGTAACTTTGTGACCCATTGATAGCTATTTATGTAACTGGAAGAAGGAGAATGTCATTTATCATTTTATTTATAAAGCCGTTTTCTGCTGTTTCTGTACACATTATCGGGGCGTTTAGGGCCGTAGAACCCTGCGATCCCCTCATACCCAGCAAACATTCTCAGGAAAGAAGGGATCTTCTATCATAACGCTATAAATAAAAGTTGCTTTCAGAACCCATTAATTTGTAGTACATGGGGGGGGGGGACCAGTATTGGACATCATCTTAATTCTTGTATTAAGAGACTTACTTAGCGAAGCAAATAACCCATGTGATTATAGCTTTCATGATAGGTGGTCCCTTAGGCTAATTCCCAGTTTAAATACCTTTTTTTTTTATAAATAAGAAAACCCAATTCATGCAGCTTGGCTGGCATAATTCTGGATAAGCAAACCTACAGAAAACCAGACGCGCAGGCGCTACTCCAGAGCGCTTACAGATAGAACAAGAAAAAAAAAAAATGAAACCATTAAAAGCGCCGTGGTTCCCATTTCTGCCCCAGATATACACGGTAAGCAGAGATTTCCTTACAGAGTAGGATACAAATAAGCGCACCCCACCGGACCCCATCCAAGCTGTCCTACTGCTTCACCTCCCTCCTCCACCACCGACTAGATTGTAAGCTCACAGGAGCAGCGCCCCGTCTCCTTTTGCACCAGTTTCTTATTGTTTGTAATTTTAAATCATTCCAGCGCTACGGAATCCGCAGGCGCTATATAAATAAATGTAATGTAACGCAAAATCCCTTCATTGGTCACTGGAAGCTCGAGTTCCCCTAAGTCGTTACAAAGCGTTACGGAACTCTTTTATGCTCTAGAGCAGGGCGTCAAACCGCAGGCCTCGGGGGCCAAAAAACCGCAGGCCTCGGGGGCCAAAAAACCGCAGGCCTCGGGGGCCAAAAAACAGACCAGGACTTAGGCTAATCCTCGTTTTAAACAAAAGCGATTTGATTGGGCTGCCAGTGCTCATACTGGGATATCCAGAAAAGCTGTCCGGGATCTGGCCCTCAAGACCTGGAGTTTGATATATTCTAGAGCAACAATGGTTAAAATTGAGTGCTCTGGCTGAAAGGGGAATCCTCTTCATATAAAGCTTAGCAATTTGTTACGGAACGGAGACACCGGTAAACACAAAGGTCCAAGGCAGATCAGAAGAATATGGAAACGGTATAAAACATGCTCTTACTATAAAGGACAGGTTTGAATGCCCTCTTGGTTATTAGGATGATTTTAGAGGAAAGACCTTCAGCTGGCGGTTAACAGATTCTCCAGGGATTTACAGGACAGCAGAGTAGGACCGGAAAAGAAAAAAGAAAAGATGCCATCTCTGCCATTTGGAGGATTCTATTAATACTACTTCTGACGTACAGCAATCTATGCAAATAGACAGTTACAAAAAAAGTGTATGTCAAGCTACACCACTTAAAGCTGTATTTAAATGTAAAATATGTGTATACACAATGCTGATTAGGGGTTCTCTTTAAACCTCTGAATGGCAGTTTATTGGCATAACTGTAAATTCATACAAACATCTACAAAGGGACTTAAATACAGACACGGCAATAAAATACGCCTCACCCATTTATTTTACTGCAGTGCTCACTCGAATAAAGGACCCGAGGGTGGATAATTGTGCTGTGCATACATAAAGTATTTTCCACTAAAAAAACAGCCATGTTAATTAGAAAAAAATTAGAAGGAGCACAGTTATTCCTCCCCGTTGAGTTACTCCACCTCTCTGGGGGAAGCAGCCTTATCCGTAGCAAAAAGGGACTAATATCAATAATGTAAATTTTGTTTTCCTCTTCTTCATATTTGCCTTGATATATATATATTTTTTAAAGCCAATATTTTATTCTGTATAATGATGGCTTCTGGCAGGGAAGGAGCAGTTTGTGTGGCTGCTCTGAGAAGTCTGGATATCCGTATACATTATTTAATAGATGGGTTCATGGAGAGATCGCAGCACCGTTTAGTATCGCCTACTAATTAGCTCCAAGCCTGGTTAGCGTCAGGAATGAGCTGAATGACGCATGAAGGGATGTGTGTGTGAATTACAAACACTGCGTTGGGTATAATAAAGAGCCGGGTTATTTATTGCAGTAATGCTGCCGTGCGTTTTCCTGCAGGGGCGCCGGTTAGATTCTTTGGGAAAAATACATAGTAAGTACTGTTGTAAAATAATGATAAAATAATAAAAATATATGAAAAAATAAAAAAAAGTGCTATAGATATTTTTGTCTTCAAGAAAATATATATATATATATATATATTAAATGCAATATTTTTTTCTTACTTTATGCTATAAATACATTCTAGTCTATCCTTGAAAAGGATGCAAAATAGTTCATTTGAGAAATAATATTGGCAAATTTAAATAAAACCCCTCACTTGTTTAATGTTTTGGTCACGTGTATAAGTCCGGAGGAAAAATTAAAACTAAGAATTCCATTTAATTAGACATTCTTTCAGTGGAATTTTATTGGAACAGGAAAGAGTGTTGTTAGTTTGCCACTTTGATCGACAGTTGTGGGAAATAGAGGTCAGGCAATAATTATAAAAACGGCCTGTGCCCTGGAATAGGACCCCAGGATGATGAGTTTCTTGTAAAAGAGAGAGAGAACCTGTTTAGAAGCCAATATCTGCCATTAGGAAATGGAAGCCTTCGGGCAGCTGGCGCTGTAGAAGTCCACCGGCTCGGGAGACTTCAGCATTTCTTGTGTAACGTTTATTCGGGTTGCGTGGAAAGGTTCTGTCTAACTGGCCAGAAATGTTGTAGAAAATCTGGTTTGATCACAAGTTTCTTTCTAGAAAAAAGGGTCCTGAGCTCTACGGCCCAGCTAGAAGTGCGCTTCTCATTATTCTTTAGACCTTAAAAGTCCTGGGACATTAGAATTACCCTATAAAATGCTAAGCAGTGGCCCAAAACGGGCCCTGGCTACTTTTCTTTTAGAGAATCAGCCCTACACAGGTCCTTCATGGGCAGAACTGTGTTTTGTGATGTGGAAGTAGGACCTGAATTTGGTGAGACCCCCAAATTTACAACACAGTTGGTTCCAGTTCCCAGCGTCAAACTTTGCGTTGGTCTGCCGAGACATTGTGGGACGCCTGGTCAAAAGGTCGTTTCAAGAACCTGAGCGCAGCCTGGTCCCAAACCCATACATTCACTCAACTCTATATGCCTAGAACCTGGTTCTATAGGGGAACGAGCCCATCTTGACACTCCATGCTCCAAACCCTACCATGAGATCAGCTCTTGAGCTGTAAAAGAGCTGAACATGGAAGTCTACACATGAGCCGGTACTCCACTTGTAAGGTCCAAGCTAATCAAGGTGATAAAGGCCTTTTAACGGGTTCTGCCCCAGTTCACAATCCTCTTCTTTCGATAAACTGGGCGCCAACTCCTTCCGGCTCTCCCATCCAGCTATACTCAACGTGCTCTAGATGTTACAAAACCTCACAGTTCTTGTAGAACCATGCAGTTATTAGACATTCTGGACGTGAAACCACACTATTTACCACGGTTACTTTAAACCCTTTATTCTTAAATGTTAAGACCTCTATGACACACATTGTGTTCCCTAATTACACTCATAAACATCACACTTGTGGAGTAACACAGCCTTCGACATTTCCCAGTAAAGCTAAAACTCCCGATTTTCAATGTTTCCATTGTGTCAGCACCATTACTAGTCTCATTCGTCAAATACCTCGCCAACGCAACATTTGAAAAGATCCATTAAATCAATGACTTTTCTATTATTTTCAACCGTAATACTGATTATCAACGTTTAAAACGTGTAAAGATTTTACTACCCACTTAAAATAAGGCAGAATTTGATTATTGGACTTTCGCCCCCCTTCTATTTTTCATGATAAATTTAACACACAAAAGAGACAATATTCTAGAAGTTGAGGTTAGGAGACTAATTGCTGAATTACTTCATTTTATGATTCTGCAAAGAATGGGTTTTATGCCTATTTACTCATTAAAGAATAATTATATATGTCTGGATAAAGCATAAAACTCGAAACACATTACACGGGATTATTTCGCGGCGCTCGTGTGAACAGCATGTTTGGCTAAATATTCGGAAACAGTGACATGGCTGGCTGTAGGCAAATGTATTTCTGGACTTCTGGGAGCAACTAACTTTTTCTAGCTAATTAAACACAAATGAAAATGTCAATTCTGCGGTAAAATAAAAACCTAAATTAGGTTTAGTCTAAAATGTTATATATATGATTCTATGGTAAATTGCTATCCGATGAATGGATAGGAATGATCCAAATATGCCATGTCATATAATTATGTTTGATGCCAAAAGCGCCGTATGCAGAGCCAGCTTGGCGCGGTGGGTAAGGGCGGATAAAGTGCAAGATGGCCGGCTTGCCAAGATACAAGCAATAAAAAAAATGCAATTATTCCGCTCCACCATGGAATTTTGACCCAAGCAATAATGTAAGCCCATGCAGGGTATCACGATTAGGGTTCCATAATGGATAACAGACCGACTGGGTTATTTTGTGGTAAAAATCGTGGGGCAGCGGCTCTCGGATGGCTCATTGAAACAAAAAAAACAGAACGTGATGGCAGATCAGCCCCATTCTCCCCATCTAGTCTGCCCGTTTTTCATGCTGTAAAGACCCAAACCTTAATCAGCCCTTGGTCTAGTCTTAGATTCCACCTCAATCACTGATTGTAATAAAAGAATTTGAATCCACCATTATATAAATCACCCGAACTATTAACACAACTTATTCAATATCTTCTCAGAAATGTTGGGAACTATTTGTCGTTGGGGAAACACTACATAAAGCAACAGATGATAAAGTGAAAGCATTCGGTTTCACCAGACCCTTTGGTTCCAATGTTTAGTTGTTGGTTTGGCCAAGTCTACAGCCATCTTGTAGTTGTCATACCAGAAAGAAAAGTGATGGAGCGACCACAATGGGGATCATTGTTGATGGCCAAGTGGGAGTCTTGTTCGCTGGTACAAGCGCCAGCAGGGCAGCGGTGTCATTTTGCCATTGGCGTCATTGGTTGTATTTCTTTCTCTAGGGCTAATAGTGATCCGTAGCAGCCAAGGCTGCGATCTACATGCGTCATCAAGCTCTTCATTAGGTTCAGATTGCCCTGGGCATAGATGACCCACCCAAGTTTACCCTCTCTAGCCATTAGATACCAAACCCGTCCTATAGATGTTCACTGTTGAATCTAAGAAGCTCCAAAACACTTAATTATATATAAAAAAGCTCAGGTTTGCTAATGCTTTTATTATTTTTGATAGATAAGTAAAATACTAACATGGTCAAATGTAAGACCGTGTATGACCGCTGGATGGCTGAAGGAATTATGCCTGTAGAACATGCTGATGATACATAAGTCTAGACATAGTTAGATATGATGCAGGGCTGAGTGTTCATGACACACGCCTGCTGGCTTTAAACTTGTGGCTTCCTCAGAAAGAACTCTAATTAGCTGAGTCAAGTTTTCTGCGCAGTAAATGGACTCGGCGTGGATAATTTCCACTTCTTTGCTTGTAAGCACTCATTAACCGTCCGGTTATGGACAGCATCCAAGTACAGAGACCTGCCAGGATTATTATACCAGTAGCTTATTTAATTTAAGAAAAAAAATGGACGCTGTTCCAAAATATAGATTGACCGACAGCACACACCCAAATGAAAGTCAGTAAGATATGATGCATTTCCCATCTGCTCGCGGTTTCTGTATCAATACATATATTTGTATAAACTGCCTATAAGCTGTCAAAGCAATTTTTTTAAGAAAAAAATCTTCGGAATGCTAAGGCAATAGATGTTTCAGTTTTATTTATATGGCAGATGGGCTACAACTACAGTCTCTGGTTACCAGCTATAGACATTAGCCCGATGGATTACTAGCAGAATAATAGTTATGTCCTCCGGCACGAAGTTTAGAGGGTAATTGCCTGCTATTGATATTGGCCACCAGAGTCAAAGCCCATATCATAAAGTCCAACAGTAACCATGACGTCTACAGCCTATGTAATAACCACCAGCTTCACCCACTACATGCCGAGAGGTCTAATCCGAGAGTCTCTGCCTAACTTATGCCAAACGCATTAAGGGGAAATGAAGGACTAAACACACCGATTATAGATCATATTAGCTGAAATGATCACCTAGGTGGGCTAGAAACCGGTTATAAAAATAGAACCTTGTCCGAAGAGCGCAATAATAGAAATTCATAACATTTATGGGACTGGGGGGGCTCATTCTTTATGAAGAACAAGATGCCAACACAAATTCCCTTGCGTGCCGCTAGTATTATTGCTAGCGCGGTTTTATATGTCAACTGCTAATTCTCCCTGAAAGAATCTATAAAACGGGTTTAGAGAAATATAGCATTATGCGGGAAGCCCCTCGCCCTTTCTCTGCTCTACATTTAGAGAACAGAGAAGAGACAACTGGGGGCCTCTACAGATTTTTTTTATACAGCTCAATTTCTTCTAATCACACCTTTTTCACAAGTACAGGCTTGCCAACAGATTAAAATAATTGTGTTTTATTGCCTCTAATAGACTATAAATTGAAAATGATTCAAACTTCCCTACAGTCCAGAGCTAGATGTCCAGACTATTAAAAAAATATTATGCGATTATGAGAATGCGAATATAGCTTACCTGAGATTTTACAGAGGCGACGTTTATATTTAATTTCAGTTATCTCTCCCTTTATATCTTTTCCCACTTCTGCAAGTTTTTTATAACTGGTGTACAATTAAGGAAAGAGACCAGACAGTGTGGTCAAAATATTCATTCCATAATAAGATGGCAGGCCGGTATTATAAATGTCTCTTTAAAACGGATGAAAAACTAGGCACAGCAACATACTTCTGAACTATATATATAGAATGTGAAGGTTACGGGCGCACGGTCATACACATCAAAGGGGAGAGCATCACTTCTTTCAAAGGAAAACCAGAGAAAGATATAGGGGATTTATGTATAAACATAATGAATTAATGGCATCGGCATTCTATTGGTTGCTAAGGTCAACGCGTCACTTTGCATCAGAATTGTCGTTTAGAAATTTGTAATAACGTAAATTGAATGTGTTATCCCCATATCCTCTAGATTGTAAGCTTGTGAGCCAAGCCTCTCCACCTAATGTATCGGTTTGTCTTAGTCCGTGAATTCTCGTCCAGTCGGACCCCTTGAATTTATGTATTGTATTAAGCGCTGCGTACATTGTTGGCGCTATATAAATAAAAGATAATAATAATTACATACCGCTAGGATTAATTAGGAATAATATAAGAAATAAGGTTAAATAAAACGTATTTCAGCAATCTGAAGACTCTGCTATAGGTATGTTAAAAGTGAAATACATTTAATATATACAAATGTCCTCATCTTTCCAAAAGGAGACCGATATTACCGAGTTTTATTTCCCTGGAGAAATATTCCCCTTTCACAAAGAAACTTAGAGAGACCACAAATTACTTGTAAAAATCTCGAACGCTTCTTCCTACAACCACTTGAAAAACGAAATCTCCTTGAGATTAGAAATAGATTTTTTTTTCTTCTCTTTACTCTGTTATTACGCACCGTGAACGGGGAGAGCGGGCCAACCCTGTGGCCGTAGCGGCGGATCGCCTCTCTGATGTGGCCGGGCTGGATGGCATCGCAGTTCGTTTCTGCCCCTCCAGTCGCTGCGCTCTGTGACAGGGGGGGAAAAAATGAGAAGCTCAAACTTATTTAATGAAAAACACACACCACCAAAATCAGCTTTTCAAAAGGTTTTTCCTTGTTTTTATTTTATTTTGAAAGCACGCGCGGTTGACGTCCATAAAGTCAAATCACCAGACACTTTCACATGCCCTTACCAGGCTCATAGAACGGAGTACGGGAGGATGAGATCTTAGTAATTCTGCACAGGTAAGGCACCTGGTATCATCAATTAAAAACCCAACATACCATAGAGTGATAGAACGCACCGGGAGAAGTGCTCATTGTAAAAATATCATTAATTCCAACGAAGGATTGCCTAGAACGTCGCACAGAAACCCACCTTGGTTATATCTAAAGACAGACTACTAACGTCCTAAGTTGTGTTTAATTCTTTGTTCGCATTAAATTATTTTTTCTTTGGATACGGTTACCCAAACTCTAGGTTTAACAAAGTACGAGATGGACGTATATATACGTCAGAGGAGGAATGTAAGGACAAGAGGCTGAGATGTAATGCAATGAAGTTCTATTTCACTGAGAACAGACTTCCAGCAGAAGATTACTACTAATCATAGCCTTTTTATTCACAAAAATGCCCTTTCCTACGGTTCCTTCGCTTATTCACTATTGTGATGAGGGTGAAAAAAACCGAGAAATGTGGATGTTTTGACCCACCTGAGAAAAAGAGCCCTAAAACTGAATGAAAGCATGATATCTCTCCTAAAAATGCATTCATTTAGTAATGTCATACCAAAATTAGGTCTGCAAATTCATTAACCAGTTTTCATTTTCTTTCCTCGTTTGACTGCGGCGACTTATTTACTCTGCCTAACATTAAAGTTCTCAGGCGGTGGTCCACTCGGCAAGAAATATCCCCGTCGCTGGAAATTCCACAGTAAATACAGTTTAATTCCTTGTCCTTCTGAAACTGGAAAAAAACGATGTCCCCGTAGAATGATTTCAAATGGAGAACGTTTGCCAACAGAAATAATTAGCAAACAGTAACTCTTGCAAAGGCGGACAAATCTAGTTACAATTAATCTCCTCCAAACGCTATAAATGAAGACTCCAAAGAGATGTAGAAATAACACGCCGGTTATGTTTGCACTGCAATTTGCATAAACCACTATTTTTTAATTTTTTTTAAGTTTAATATTTTTAGTTTTTATATGGATGATTTGGGTCAGACCACCTCCACCAATGCTAATTTCGCTTTGATGAGTGTTCCACGGGGCTTCTGTAGAATTTAACATACTCGTTCGCAAACATATTTTTCCTATATTAAAATATCATTTTTCTTTGATTTGTATTTTTTGTCGTTGAATTACCCAGTCTGTTTCAGTATCCATGGGAGGGGGGGAAACCCTCTTTTAACGAGTCCCTTCGTTAAGACTCGTTCTTCAAAACATCCATGAAAAATCACCCGACGGGGACACGGCAATTTGTTGATAGGGGTTTCTGAGTTTACAAACTGTAAACTGTTTACAAAAATGATAAATAAAAAATAAAATACCGTGTGGGGGGGGTATCTTTATGACACTTTGATGAATACAAAAAAAATAGGATTGAAATGTAACTTTCTAATAAATAAAGATTCAGTTACTCCCATAATGACCCCAAGAGAGTCCAGACGGTGGTATAAAAGGTGCCACATCTGTCATGCTTGTTGGGATGCATTTTGACAGAAAATGTATCCATAGAAAGAGACCCCACATTTTATGTGACCCAACGTCTTTTTCTATGTCGGCCCAATCAAAGGTTCTCACCTTCATGCTAAAGACTCCATCTTCTCTTGCACCAATATAGCTATACCCATTTTTTTGGGGGGGAGTCTTTATAATGACATTGGGAGGGGAAAAAACCCCGGTGGGGACTGATGATGTCATAGAAGATGCAGATTCTCAAATGTATAGGCAATATGTCTCCTACCGCTGCCTGTCACCAAGCCCCATATGTGAATTATTACGTATAGCAGTAAGAGACTACGTTGAATGTTTATATTCTTCACGATAAAACCTGTTTTCACCCATCACTATATGTCCATATATACATATACACGGCATTGCATTCTATACCTTTTTCCTTTTTCTCTGCTTGGTTTTGGAGTCTTGCCCCAGACCGCCATTTCCCAGAGCTCCGGCTTGGCTTTTGCCCTGGTGTGAAGATGGCGGGGTGGGGGTGGCAGGCGGTGTATTTTCTGGCGTGTCAGGATTACTCTTTAAAGTTGGCGCCTGAGATGCAAGTAACTTTTGAAAGAGAGATACATGAAGTTATAACATATACACTAATTTTATCAGAAGTAGTTAGTCGCGGTTAATATAGCGAGGGAATTTAAACACACATGTAATATCCCCAAGCATTGTAATGGTATCTTACAGGGAGTCTTATAACATATATATATATATATACACACATATATATACACATATATATACATATACATATATATATATATATATATATAATATATTTAGTTAAGCCATGGGAATGGTAATCCTATGAAATACTACATTTTATTCGTTCTTACCTCAGAAGAATTCCGACTTTGGGTAAAGGTGGCGGACATTGCGTGTGTGAAAGGGTCGCACGTCTTCGGCGCCATATCTTGCTTCACCAAGAGGGCCAGATCCACTAGCTGTCATATACCCGAAAAGGATTGTAAATTAGAGATATTATTGCATTGTATTTGGGCTATTTCAACACGTCTGTTTTGGGCAGCTACAGCTTCATGGTAGACTAACACTGTATTTAGTATTCGTATTATTGTCAACAGTATCAGTGAAACAGAACCTGAGGAGAATCCTAATCCTTGCATTAAAACATTTTAAAACTAAAAAGGAGTACTTTACACCCTCACCTGAGCCACGGTCTCATACGCCAGATAGGCCAAAATCTCCATGGCTACAGCATTCGGTTTTATCTCCATGCTGCTGCAGTCCAGCCAGTCCCGGAACTTGGAAGCCTTCTTAGCTGCAGGTTAAATGTGAAAGGCTAGTTACTTCTTCTTTGTATTGTTAACAGGCAGGGCCGGCCCTACAATAGGGCAGACTGGGGCAATTGCCCCAGGCGGCACTTTGGAAGGGGCGGCACTTTGCCGCCCCGAGCGGTTTTTTTTTTTAAACGGAAGAGAGAGAGAGGGGCGCTGAGTGGTTTTCTCTTACCCGCTCGGCGCCCCTCTCTCTCTCTCCTCTGCGGCGAGTCTCCCTCTTCGGTCTTGGTGCCGGCTTGTAATGCTGAGCGCCGGAAGT